>JANSTT010020874.1:0-46209 GCA_026745375.1 Platyura marginata | reverse complement strand
ATTTCGACTTAGAATTTCACGAGAAAGACAATGGTGTTGAATTTTTTTTTCTACGATGAGTATTAAGGGGCGTTACATACTCCGTACCAAAGTTATTAACATCATACGGATATAAATATGCTTTGGGGGCAGGACTTACTAAGTATTTGACCTTGATTAAACTTCTAAAATATATTATTCCGAAAAAAATCACATAATATGCAACACATACTTAACCACAAAGGCACAAAAAATACTACTCCTCAAAAAAAGAAAAAGAAAAAAAAAAACTAATAAATTTTAATGTCACTATAAATTGCAACCATATAATTTCAGAGCCGCAATTATTAACTTAAAATATGCTGTCCATTAATATAATTTTTTTTTTTTATCAAAAAGATCTTCTATCCGAATAATGAATACGGAATCAATTTTTTTCTCTCTCAATATCTTAGAACGGAAAATATATATTAAGATGACCGGCCCAAAAAAAAAAATTTACCGAGTCATTCCAAAGATATTTTTATAAGTGCACCACTCCTATTCTAACTAATATAATAAGGCGTTGAAATGTTGTATGACTTTGGTTAATAATTTTTTTTTTCCTTAAAATTTAATTTTTTAATTCTACCTATAACTTTAATGGATTCTTTAAAAAATTAAAAATAATGATTTTTTTAGATCAATTATTTGGACAATAAGTATTAACCGATTAAGTGTTATTTTTTCTCATTTTTTTTTTTTTTTTTTTTTTGTCATTCTTGATGCCTAATTCTATATTCTTAAAATTTATTCGTACAAAATTCTAAATAATGACACTCTTCGTTCGATTTTTTTTTTTTTTTTAATTTCTTTAAATTTGATCTTAAGTAGTTAGACGAAGGTCTTTGAGATTTATTATATTTTATTTTATTTTATTTAAAATCAAAATAAAAAAAAAAAAAACCAAAAAAATTCTCCATTAAACATAGAGAACACGATGAATTTTATCGACTTTATCCTATTAGACATAGAACTAATCTTATTTTTATTGTTGAATGACTTTAAAATTATAATCGGTTTTGACATAAATCTTTTCGATTGACTGAATTAATTACTTACACAGGGCATAATAAAAACGGTATGTAGCTATTATGATAATTATTTCGATTTAATTGATATACTTAAATATTAATGAGGTAATTAAATCAATGGAATTATGTATAAACTATAATAATATTAGTCTGTATGTAGCAAAGTACTATATATAGCAAAATAGTTATAAAATCTATATACAATACATAACAGTGGCGGCTCGTGAGAATTATTGATCCCAACATCATGAGGACTATTTTAAAAAAAAAAACCCAACTTACTTCATTTTGATAGAAGAAAATGGACAATAAATTTGGTTGTTCATGAAAGGGTTAATCAAGATTTTACAAAAAAAAGCTACTCACCGTTCTCATAATTTAATTGTAAATACTTTCTTAAATTTTTCATTTTTTCAGAAAATTTTAACCCGGTACGGTCCAAATGATGGCTGATAACACATTGCGTGCCACTTCATTCATATGTGTATGACAGTCGTTTTTTGTCGGAGGCCACGTCATACGTATGGATGACATTGCATCGAAATGTAATAGTAAATGATTGACCGGTAGTTTCTCAAAAACGTTTGTGCATAGTTGGTTTTCGGATCGATTGAGTCAATTGAACACAAATTATTAAAAAGTCTAGAAATGACATCAAATTGATTACAGCACTATAATGGTAGATCGTGGAACTTTTTGGTGTATAAATAAAATCTTCATTTTTTTATTCTCTATCATTTTTGCTATAATCATTTATTCCGTAATCCAGATAAATTTCGATTAAATGATTAAAAACTTTGAAAATTA
This sequence comes from Platyura marginata, assembly GCA_026745375.1. Classification (NCBI taxonomy): domain Eukaryota; kingdom Metazoa; phylum Arthropoda; class Insecta; order Diptera; family Keroplatidae; genus Platyura; species Platyura marginata. Next base: position 44,350 of record JANSTT010020874.1, on the reverse strand, counting down.
CATAAAATTGATTAAAGCGCCATAAAGGTAGGTCGTGGAACTTTTTGACATATAAATGAAATCTTTATTTTTGTATTCTCTATAATTTTTGTAATGTTCATTTTTCTCGAAACCGAAAATATTTCGAGTAGTTAAATGATTAAAAACCTTGGAAATTACATAAAATTGATGGCAGCACCATAACGGTAGGTCGTGAAACTTTTTGACATATAAATGAAATTTTTATTTTTGTATTCTCTATAATTGTTGTTAGTATAATCATTTTTTTTTTGGGTCCCTGGTGGTATTTATATCAAAATCAGCTTCACACGCAATGTGTTAAAGTTAAAAGGTTCATTACAATAAATGAAAATAGTCCCTAGATAATAGGATCAATAATTCTCACGAGCCGCTACTGATACATGTAGTATGTAGTCTATAAATAGGTCTAGAGGCATGTACAAATAATAGTGTCAATGATTGGTTTTACAATCATTTTACTAGAAATATATTTTCTGTTCGATAAATGCCTTCGACTATTTCCTATTTTATATGACACAAAAAAAATAAAAAAAATGTCTACAACATTTTAATTAACATAATTACGGTAATATGACAGTAATTACAGATAAAGAGGAAATTATATTCGTAATATAGTCAAAATATTTTTTAAGTCATCGGCTTACAAAGTTGAACGGACACCACAATTTTAATGAAGATGTAATTTATTTAATTTTAATAGAGTGTCTCTGCCTACCTACCAGTCTTTTTTTTTAGAATTTTTTTTTTATTTCTTTCTTCAATTATTGTTCCAAAAAAAAAAAGAAGTTCAATTAAGTACTTCTGTGATTAGATTGTACGTCAACAACTTAAAGTTTCGTCACTTTGAATAAAATTGATTAATTAAAAATTTCAATTAAATATTTATTGGTGAAGAATTAATTTTTTGGAATAAATAAAAAAATTCTAAAAATTCGTAAGAGAAAGTAAGAAATGAATCTTAAAAAAAAGAAAACGTTGGGTCTGGAGAGGATTTTTTGTGTCTGTGTAAATTATAATTTACAAATGTTTGATACAAAAGTGAGATATGGTAGGCGAAGAAATATTTTGATTGCCCCTCCTCTTCCCTCCAGAAATTCACAAATATTCTATGAAGCATTATTTCTTGAAGAATGAAGAATTGAAGAATGCAGAAATGAGGAATGATGAATGAAGGATTGAAGGATGAAGAATTGAAGAATGGAAAATTGAAAAATTAAGAATTGAAGAATGAAGAAATGAAGAATAAAGAAATGAAGAATGATGAATTAAAAATTAAAGAATGATGAATCGGTACCTGCAATGTTCTAACCTCTTTTTTCTTCATTATCTGGCAGCCATTAACCTACAATATTGAAGAACTCCTTGAATTTAACTATTTTCGGATTATTTTTTGTATTAATAGCCCAACATTTGACGGCATATTTGTCTAATTTATGTAATTCAACTAAAATACTTCCTAATTAATGTACAGAATAAGATCCAGGATATAGCAGTAGTCACTCACAAATCACTAAACATAAATAAAGAAATTATCCGAGAGAGAGAAAGAGAAAAAAAAATATCCATTACAAACCATGCATAACTAATTTAAAGGAATAGAGAACTACTAAAGAATGTTTATGTTTCCTAAATACAGGCAACCATTGTTATTTATATCTACAATTAGTTTCTCTCTATATAGCGAAAGCGTGGGCAGAAAACGTTTAGTCAGTAGTTATAAAACCTTTATAATATTGTACGGAGTATATAATCCTATATTGAACACACTCGAAACATAAACAAAACGGAATTGGGCAATGTGATAACACAAGAAATGAAATAATTTCACATCAAAATAAACCCCTCGCAAACACTTTGTCTTAACAGCTTTTGTATCCGGGGCAACAAAATCCATTACCTTAATGAAATGGGCTTGATGGCGATAAAGACGATGTGTCTCTATTAATAATTGCTTTTGAGGTCAGACCTATCACAACTATTAATAATTAAATTATAAGAGTGAAGAGACAGAGTGACAGTGAGAGGAGAGAAGTTGATGGTAAAAAGAAATTTGTCAAAGGACGACTTTTCACCAGAATCACATTGGATTATGGCATAAGGAAATTGAAACTTTGTCCTTGTATAGTATATGTTGAGTCTTGAGTGAAATATTAAGGAGTGGTGAGTAAAATTGAATTTATCTTCTTTTATAGAAGTTATTAATTGGCATTTTGTACGACAATAGAATATTAACTATGACTGTATATCATTGTGGTTATGATGAGATTTGAAGTTTGGGAAACGATTCTGTTAGGGCAGATGCGAATTTAGCCATTGGTGGGGCCCGAGGCAGAAATTAACAGGGGGCCCCCTAACCCTGTTTAAAAATGTTAAATTTAAAATATATAAAACTTAGTATATACAAGAAAACATTTACTTAAAATAACTTTTGAACCGAAAATTCTTCGAAATCCTCAGTACAATCGACCTTAGAACTTCTAAGACGATTTTTTACTATAGCGAGAGTATAGTGCCGTAATTAATACACCAGAAACCCTTTTTTTAATAATAATTTTTCATTTAATTTATTAAAAAAAAACGTGTTTTCGAACAAAAAATCTTATTTTCGAATGTCAGTGCAACCATTTTGTATTCAATTAAACTCCGTGTGCACAAAAATATGTCAATACTGTCAAAACGATGATAATACACTAAAGTTAAGTCGATATAAACGAAAGACAATCCGAAAATCTCAAATAATTTACAAAGTTCGAAGATTTCTAAATTTTTTCGAACAGGCAAACGTCTTAGCCGAAATTCGGTGGCCACTCTGTTAGGACGTATATTGATGGTTATTTGAGAGAAAAGGCCCGACATCGATTTTTTTCAAAAATGGTTTTTTTATGAAATCTGGCTATTTGGGATATTTTACACTATCTGGCAACACTATTTTACTAAATTTAACGAAAGAATACGGTTTTTACCCGCTTTTTAAACGGTCCCCATATCAAATCTCTTCGTTAAAATGCTGCTGTGTAGTTTTTTCTTTCTCCTGAATAATTTTAAAAATAAGGGTTAGGGCCTAGGGCCTTTTGTCAAATAATCATCGATATATTATACTCTCTGTAGTTTGCCTTATATAGAAAATGATTCATAATCCATTTATGAAATAAATTTGTAGTTAAATATTTTTATTTATGGAATAAAATTTTTGTCGTTACAAAAGGGAGCCTCCAAACCTCAGTAGGGCCGAGGCAAGTGCCTCACTGTATTTAGGTTAATCCTGGTCTGCTTCAGGATATTAAATAATCAGTAAGTTTTTTCTCATAAAAAAGACAAATGAATGTGTGTGTTAGTGTGTGTGTGTGTGCGTGTGGGTGGGTTTACGTACGTACATAAATTGTATTATTGAATGTTTGCTGTTGTTCCAAAACTCTATATGAGAAAGTTTGTCATCTTAAACTTCATATAATAATTTTTGTTCTTTTTTTTTCTTTTCCATTATAAAAGAAATCCTCTGTGATATGCAAAGCAAATTTTAGAAAAGTTTCTCTTGATCTCTCAATATTTTATTATTATGCCACACCAAAAAACCAAAAATGTATTTATTTCACTGACGGAAGAACGAATTTTACCTGGGTATAAAATGATTTTTTTTTTTTTTTAGCAAAGCGCATTATTAAACGGAAAGATTTACAAAATTTGTCACTTTCCAGAAAAATACCTGCGAACACTAAACAAAAATGACAGTGAAAAATCGGCTCCGTAAAACAAAATGAAAACGGCATATATCAAGCGTGAAGCGTTTAATGTTTTTAAAGCGCAACCAAAATAAATTCTTTTAAAATAACACGACGAGGCAAAAAAAAAAAAAAAACATACGAAAAAAAGAAACGAAAAAAAAAATTACAAATCCAAACAAATTGGGCGGATCAAGTGCCAAAAAATTGGGTATGCCAAAGGTGAATATCCTCATCAGTGTGTGTAACACTGGATGGAATGATGACGGTGAATAGAAGTAGAAGTAGAAGTAGATGGTTCTTACATTACATAATATAATGATATTGATTTATTCAAATCAAAATACGGATGTAAGGCAACATATAACATGTCTCCTCGTCTTCATACCTAATGTACCTATCTACAATATTAAAAAAAAAAGAAGCTAAAATAGGTTCAAAAACATAAACATAAATTATGGGCTATCATTTTCACATATTCTTGTTGTTGGCTTTTTATTTATTAATTTATTTTTTTTTTTGGGCTGCTGGACTGTGTGGGCTGTAACCACAAAAATGAAAAAAAAAAAAAAAAAAAAAAATTACTTGAACTTGAATTATGGATTTTTATTATTTTCATGACCGTCCGCGTTTTTTTTTTAATGAACAATGAAAATAATTACCCAAAATTTGTGTAGCGAGTAATTCAATGTTGTACAATTACGAGTGGCGTTTATCGTAAATTTTTTCAGGGAAATTTACACAGTATGGGGCACCCTCCAAAATATTTATTTATGACTTTTATTAATATAACCCACAAAAAACCGTTATAAAGTAACATAACCACAAATCCATATAATGTACTAAGTATATGTACAAAGTAAGTAGAGGATGGCAACGTTTTCTGTATCGATTATTATTTATAACAATACCTATGTCCACATATTAAGGTCAGTTTTTTTTTTGAAGCTACAGTCCAAATCAGGTGAATGGGAAATGTATGGAATTAATTTGTAGATCGAATCTAATACATTTCGGTATTTAGGTATTTATTCGGATGATATATCATATGGTAAGACCATTGGCTATAAAAAAAAATTTATAATCAAGCTGTGTGGGTATGGGTTAATTCTATCGTCTTGAAAATAAGACAGTAAGAATGGCTAAATAAAATAAATATCTCTCATTTATTGATTAATTGCTAATTTAATTTGTGTAAATGTTCGTTCTAATCCGAACGATAAATTTTGACATTTAAGTATAGCCACAAAAATATTGGCTAGATTTAACGTAACTCAATGGTCATATTTTATTCGAAGGAGCCAGTGGCGTTATTATTATTTGACAATATTTCCAAATAAATACAGTGGTGTCCCTTTTGGTATAAATACGTCCCCTTTGGAATAAGTCTAACTTGCGATATACGTCCTGTTTGGACGGATACAATTTTGTTTGGAATACGACTTGGCAGAAACAAAGCCGACCAAACAAGCCGCGTAAGAACATTGTCTAGGAATGACTATAGACCAGGGTTATCCAAAATATTTTGTTCGCGGAACACACAGAAAATTTTCTAAAGATTGTGGAACCCTTAATTTTTTTTTTAACTAATAGTTCCCCAAATTTACTGAGGATTTTGGTTAATGGAGTGTCGTGGAGTCAAGGCTTGAGACACAGAGAGATTATATTAAATATAATTATGATTTTTTAATGAATAGTATAAAATTTCGCCGCCAAAACTGTTACGTTACGCTGAACCCCTGAATTTTTTGGTGGAACCCCAGGGAACATATTTTTCGAATCACTGCTATAGACAATGTCACATTTCCGAAACATCCTGAGGGGAAGGCAGAGCATTGGATTTTTAGTAAATGTCAAACGTCCCGTTTGGTAACTATAAGTAAGGATCAAGATGCAGGATTAAGGACGTATACGTAACGCTGTATTTTTAATTACGTTTTTTAAGATTGCACAATTATAAAATTATATTTTTTTGTTTCATTTATTATGTAAAATTGGGATTATTACCCCATTTACGACGACTGGTCGAAAAATTGGAATTTTCGCCAGATTAGCAGGAAAATGATATCACCTGGCCACCCTAGTAAATTTATTAAAGTTGGAACCGTTGTCAATATACATTATTTTTAGTTTGGTAAAATTCGATCATTTTTTTAGGTTTAGGTATAGGCTTAGGGCGGAAATCAATTTTTGAGAAAAAAATATCGACAAAAATACAAAAAAATCGGCAAAATGAAAATTTCTTTTAATCCCAATTATTATTTAATGAATATTTTATGCGAAAAATAGTTTTCACGCAATCCGCCATTTTGCGTGACAACCAAATGAGCAAAAATCGAAAAATCGACCAGCATCTGACGGACATACCTAAACAGATGGGGAAAAAAAAAGAAAATAAGAAAAACGGCGTATTATAATAATGCAAATAGTCTTTCCGGCTTAAGTTTCATCGATTTTGGTCCAGCGGTTTAGGTGGCCGTGTCGTTAAATGGATTATGTTCAAATATGTCTAACCTGTGATATTGAGGACGCTTCGCTACTGATAATCATCGAAATTATATTTGACAGCTGGCAGGGCACATTTCGCCAATAATTTATGTGGAATCTGCAAATCGAAGAAATTACGTATAAATAAAGTGAATGGAAATTTGTATCTGGGTATAATTTAATTTCGAAAATTTCCTACAACTTAACCAATTTTTCATTAGTTATTGATCGTTCTGTACAGTATGAAAGATGAAATTCTAATATAAATTTTATATACTCGGTACATAGTAGTAGTTACATTGTAATTTCAAACTTAAGCTAGATAATTTACAAGTTTCAACATAAAATACAAAATTTAAAACCAGAAAACTATTAATTTAAACTTTACTTGGCCATATTATACTCGTATATATAAAATGATTCGCCAAAAACAATTTCGAAAACAAAATTCCAAAATAAATATATTAAATGGAGAACATTAAATGTTTATATTAACCAAACCCACCACTTGTGGTCATTCTATACTTAATTTTGAACAACTTTTAAATTCATTAAAAGTTGTTTTTATTCTGCCGCATAAATAACTTCAAGTGCCTGTGTGCTCTGCCCGTGTGACACTAATAAATTACTCATGTCACGTACTCTCTCTTGAATAAAAAAAAAAAAAAAGCTACATACAAACTTGTTGCACACATTAACATAATAAAATACACTTTTTTATTCTTGTTCCTCAACAAATTATTTAATATTTATTCACTATAAAAAGGTTGGCCAACATTATAGAAGAATGGCGAAGAAAAAAAGTAAAAATATGTTTTCAATATGTGCAATGTTTTTAATTTTCACAAATTTGCATAAACATGGACACACATAAAATCCAAATTCCAGAATTTTTGTAAAAAAAAAAGGAAAAGTTTTTTAAATTACACAAAGGATTTATAAGATTTTAATTGTGGCCCATTGTTTTTTTTTTTTAATTTATGATGGAATTTTGTATTGCACAACAAATTTAACTTGTAACTTGAGGCGACTGATCCTTATTAGAATCATAGGCTTTCTATTCGAACACAAGACCTAGGGTTTTCATTTTATCCATTTTTTTTTTTTACACTTGCGATAAATTGTTATTGGTCAATTTTTGTCTGTAAATTGGTGTCGATAAACATTTTTCGATAAATTGTTGTGAAGAAATTATTATCGATTGTTTTTGACAAATTGAAGAAATTATTATGGACAAATTGTTGTGGAGAAATTATTATCGATAAATTGTTGTGGAGAATTTATTAATCAATTCTTCTTAATAAATTGTTGAAGATAAATTGCAGTCGATAAAATTGTAAACGGTTGTCGATAAAGATTTTTCATTAAATTGTTGTGGATAAAATATTATTCGATGAATTGTTGTGGAGAATTTATTATCGATTCTTCTTCATAAATTGTTGAAGATAAATTGTCGTCGATAAAGTTGGAAATTGTTAGTGATAAACATTTTTCGATAAATTGTTAGAGAAATTATTATCGATAAATTGTTGTGGAGAAATTATTATCGATAAATTGTTGTGGAGAAATTATTATCGATAAATTGTTGTGGAAAAATTATTATCGATTCTTCTTGATAAATTATTGAAGATAAATTGTCGTCGATATAGTTGAAAATTGTTAGTGATAAACATTTTTCGATAAATTGTTATAGAGAAATCATTATCTATAAATTGTTGTGAAGAAATTATTATCGATAAATTGTTGTAGAGAAATTATTATCGATTCTTCTAGATAAATTGTTGAAGATAAATTGTCGTCGATGAATTCTTATTGATAAATTGTTGGCGATAAATTCTTATTGTCAAATTGTTGGTAATGCATTCTATTTCCTTATCGAAAATAATTAATTGGGAAATTGATTTTCTTAGAAGTAATTTCATTGGAAATTGGAAAAATAGTATTATTGGGTTAAAAGTCAACGTTAATAATAATAATGGTTGATTAATACAACAGCTTTTTACCGTTAACCCTAGGATGCACATGTGAGGTATTTTGATACCCCAGACAAACTTATTCTTATAATTTAATAGAAAATATCCTTTCTTACAGGCTAATATTTAATAAGTTCTTGCAGCAATCATTTTTAGGGCCTATCAAAGTCAATGAAATTTTTAAAAAAAAAGTTGCCATAAAGTATTTTATGGTAAGTTTATATTTTATACTGTGATCAAGATTCCGGCAAAACGACTGAAACTAGAAAGCTGGAATTTTTACAGTTTATTATGTAGTCCTAAAGTAAGATCTCTATTTGCTTTTGGAGCAAATCGAACAAAATATAGGGGAGACTGTGGTACAGTGTGAACGTAATTTGTATCATTTACTCGAAAAATAGTCGAAATGTAGAATAAATAAATATGACAACAATTATAAGAGTACAGAAATGAAAATTTCATTCATAGACCAAAAATTTTCGTGACTTACCTTTATGGGGCTGCAATTTTATGTGTAGGAAAAAAGTCATATCCATCCTAGGGTTAAGTTTACAACCTTTAAAAATACAGTACGGAAGCAAAAATCAATTCATAGAAATTTTAATTATTCTGTTTGATTTTGTGGTGTCATTATAACGATTTTTTAACGATTTTCTTTTAAATTCAATTAAAGTTTTCTTTTAAATTTCGGTGTTAAATTGCTGCCTGGGAAATTTCAATATCAATATAGTCAAACGTATTTAAAACTTATCACGCATAATATAGTCAATATTTATCTAACTACTTAAAGTCAATTTATAGCCAACAAAATTACTTAAGTGCGAACCTACTACTTATACTTGATCCTTTTGATTAATGAATAATTGAATAATTCGATATTTGCAATTTATAACAAAGTTCTATCAATGTGTTAGGGCATTTATAGTGTTAATATATATGTACATACATACATACATATATAGTTGAAATTGTGGCTCTTTGGTACATAATATTGATTCCCTAAATTCAACTTAAAGGGTCCTATTTGGTAAATAATTGGATGGAAATGTATTCGAATGCGTAAATTTCGTTAGCTTTATAATATATATATACAGTAGAACCTCTCTAATGGGGACAGTGATAATTCCAAGTATTTTGTCCGTAATAGAGAGGTGTCCATTGTAGGGAGGTGTTGAAAAAAAAAGAACGAAATAGAATACTTTCATCATTTTAGAGAGAAAATCGAAATTGTGTCCGTTGAGTATTGAGTTGTGGGTGATTGATGCGCCTCGACCTATTTTGTTCTATTGTGCCCCCTTTCTTACTTCGCTCTTCATGGAGCCACTCCATTATCTAGAGTACCTCCTCAAGTCCACAGTTTCCTTTAGGAATTTAGTGGATTTAAGAATGGGAGGTCCCTCTCGGCTAGGCAGTACGAGTACTCCCCCAGGTGATCTCTTCTTTTGTGGATGAGTGCTCCGCATTCCGTGCTGAGATGTATTGGGATTTCATCCATTTCTTCACAGAACCTGCACGTGCCATTTTCTTCCAGACCCAGCTTCTTTAAGTGTCCCTTAAGCCTTTGTGTCCGTTAGAGGGAGAAACAAATTTTCTATAAAAAGGTCTGTATTTGAAAGATTTTAAAAGATATTTTATTCTAGGGCCAATCAAATGGAAAAAAGTGCCCGTAAAAAAAAAGAACTGTCGTCCACATTGAAGTGGTGTCCGGCATTGAAGAGGTTTTACTGTTTATATATCTTGGCAGTATTATTTAGATTTAGAGGGTTGATTTATCGATATGAACAGAGAAAGAGAGTAAAATAAGTTGAAAAAGCTTTGCGAGAATGCATTAAATTTTCAAAAGGCTGTGTGTTACATTTATATTTAGGTCATTAACAAACCAGACTAAGTGTAATAATTTATTTTCGAAAGTACGCCCATATAACATAGACACACTTTAAATTCAAAAAGAAGGAAGAAAAAAAAAACCGAAAAACCGAAAAACAAAAAAAACCATTAAGTCCACATTTTTATTTTGTTGTGTATGGTATGAATAATATTTGAAGTACAGCTGAAGTGGATAAGTTATTACTTAATGTAAACGTTAACCAGACGAACCCCTACTGTTTTTGAACAAATTTTAAAAATGAAAAATTGAAAAATATTGTTTGCTCTTGGGTGTACGTATACAAAGAGACGAAAAAGAATGTCAAAATATCTATAATATTGAGATTAATGATTATATTTCCGAATATTTGGGAACTAATTGGGCATATCAAAGTGACAAAACACTTTGCATATGGCCCTTTTTAGAATATTTGTTTGTTTGTGTGGCGTTAAGGGAAAATTTAAGGGATTCTTCGGATATTTTTGTGATGTTTCTTTATTTAGGTTGGAATTATTATTAACACAAAGTCAACACTTTTGGTATCAATAATTGATTGATGGGACACACGTCGTTTAAAAGTTTTCTATTGAAGAATTATTATTGGTAATCTTTAATTAATTAAAATAATTTGAACCGAAAGAACATTAATAATTCCTCAATAAATATTAGACACACTTAGGTGTCACCAAAGCCAACTAGATGTAGGTGGTTGGTTGGTCGGTTGGTTGGTAAGAGTGGCGAGACCATTTTACTGGTCTTCCAATGAGCACAATTGTGTCGTTTGATACCACTGAACACCTAATTTGTTGTTTTGTCGTTTGAGAAGTTCGACTAAGGCCATTTGGAGGCATTAAGAAATCCTAACACTTCCTTGACTGTTTTTTCGCTGATTTCTCCCAGATGGTTGAAAATTGTATTTGCCCAGTGTCTTGAACCTGGTTCTGTTTAATTCCGGATATGTACAAAAAAAGTGCTCAAGCGTTTCTTGCTCGTTCTCTTCCTTGCAGGTGCGTCAGATCGTGTTATGAGAGATGTTTAGTCGAGCTGCGTGTATACCTATGGGATAGTGGCCAGTGTATACTGCAGCCATTCTGGCAGTGTTTTTGCGCGACATGGCTATGAATTCCTGGGTGTTCCAATACACTTTTCAATATTCCCCTTAAAACCATCACATTACAGATAGCAACAGAAAAAACGACATTGATCAATGTGAAAATCTAACTTACTGATTTAGCTCGATAAAACCTTACAGGTCCTGCGTAGGTTTTCCTAATACGATTTTATGTACAAACACGTAGGTATAAAAAGAACAAAAAATATCATCGAACATCGGGTTTATGTTATATAACAATCTACTATCTTTTTGATTCTAAAGTTCTACCGAGAGAAGAATAATATTACATTTTGTATGAGATGAAAGTTCTACTCCGCCACTGTGTAAAATTGTATAACTATACCGATATATACAAATGGTTCTACTTTTATGTAGAACCGATCGAAATTTTTATTATACAAAAGTATTGCCAATTTTTTTTTTAAATATAATTAAAGCCAATTTGGACGTAGTTAGCAGGGTGTTCTGTGAACAATCAGAAAAAAGAACTAATAATATTAATTCAAAAATAATCCCCACTAAACATATTTTCGATGGCACTAGAATTCTCTCATTTTAATGCATGGCTAATTCTTGAATTTTAAGTAATTTTTTTTTTGTATCGACAAAGAATCTCCGAATCCGCTCTTTTAGCTTAACAAAATTGACCAAATATAAAAATGAAGGGACCGACGGGATGTTTGATCAATATATTTGATTATAGTGCGAACCTAACTCAGAAACCGAACTTTCCTACAAACTAAATATCAAAGTTATAATACCCTTTGTTGCTACGCTCATACAGGGTATAAAAACAAAAAAATTCAAAATGGCAAATATATTTTTGTACCTACCAGTAGAGTTAGTGAAAAAACATAAAAATTCCAACTATCAAAATTATTGCTTCTAAAATACGCATTTTCAATTGTTTCTATAATGTTTCCGATTTGTGTCCACATATAATAGATTACTTGAAACAAAAATTAAAATCAATACTTTTCGAAATGTAAATTACCCAGAGCCTGAACGGAACAAACAATTTCAATAATTTTGCCATGTTCCAAACCACAGTGTGACAGTGTGACATTTAAAATCAAACGAAAATATTGCTCGGCAAACAATTACCCAACAATGGTATGAGAATTGTTTTTACGAAAATATTTTAACTTTTGTTTAGTCATTAGTGTCAACACAAATGAAATGCAAAATTATCAATCAACCGAAAATGTTTGCGAGATTTCTTCTTTATTGCATCGTTTATCCATTCAGATTTATTAAGATAAACCCAAAAAGTCCAACGGTTGAGATTTTTCTGCATTTTTATACATACTTATAGGTAAGGTACGTAATACAAAATGCACTGGTTGCATGTAATTGGATGCACTGACAACTTCAGTATTTAAAAAGTCTGATTGTGTGACAAAATAAATTCAATCCAATCAAATAAAATGTAAATTCAAATAAGCCGACTGCATAATATAATGCAATGGGATTTTCTTTGTTTTATATTATATGGACAGGTTGACAGAATATGTCAAATGCATTGTGACATGAATGAAACGATATCCAAAAGGAAAATGATATTTATTTTAGAATTCAGTATTCGATTAAATGTATAAACTAGTTAAAGTTAAAGATTATTTTATATTTATGGTATTTTTGCGTTTAATTATCCATTAATGGTTTGCTTCCATCCAACAATATTGTTCCTCTTTCTTATGGCAAGTTTTTTTGTTTTTTTCTTCTTCTTTTCTTCTTGCAAATAAAATCAATTGATTGATTTTCATATGGTTACCCCCCTTCAATTGTACGTCAGCACATTGAGAAGTTAGTTCTTAACTGGTATATACAGGTACAACATATAACAACAACAACAACAACAACAACAATGAAAGGAAAACCACTTAAAAGAAACCACACCGTCACACCGAAGGGGAAAAAAAACAAAAAACAAGAGAAAAAAACAAAAAAAAAACCAAAAAAAAAAAAAAAAAATTCACCTGAAACTCCGACAATAGAGCTAATATTTGTATAATGAATAAGGTGTAAACACAAATATACACGAACAAAAATACTGAAAAACACTTTTACTTTACTTTAAAAATTTCGAGTTCCAACAAATTTAAATAACCTCACGTTCCACAAACATTTTAACGTGCCAAGGAATTGTAAGGAGATCCTCATTTGGAAAAGTAAATATTTAATTTATGATTTTAGTTCTTGGTTCTGTTTGCATTACCCAATTGTGTTAAGTAAACGATTATTTTTATGATTTAATTTTATTAAAATTAAAATAAAAAAAAAAAAAAAAAAATACCGAAAATACCCAACACTGGTACAAAAATATCTTTTCTTTGGATATTAATAAGAAAAGTTACCGCAATGTATTTATTGGTGGAATGAGATTAATATTGGAAGTCAAAAATTGTAATTGTACTGTTTTATACATATTGGCACAGACAGTAACTCCGAAAATTATCGGTACAAATGGAAACTCAGCTTAAGTAAGGTCAATTGACATTTAAGTGTGAACTTTATGTTATGTTAGGTTGGCATTTGGTAAATATTTTTAGAGGGTTAACAGTAGGATGAATATGTGGGGTATTAAAATACCCCACTTTATTTTAGATAAAATTGTTTATTTTTTCCTCTGAGTTTAAAGAAAATAAAGTGATAGAAGAATAAGTTTATCTGAGGTACCAAAGACCCCCACCTATGCATCCTCCTTCTTCTTCTTTTTCGTGGTGAGACCTATCTTGAGGTGTTTCTCCTGGAAACCTTACAAATGCTCGCCATTTCACCTGACACGCTTTTAAGCACTGTCATTCTGAGATAATTCAATTTCTAGACTGTTTTTAAGTGCAATCCAACCACCCGGCCACAGATTAAAGTCAATACATCAGAAAAAAACTTTGTCTGATTTCAACCCCAGTCGGACGTCCCACTCGTAAGGCCACCACACAATCCACTGAGACATTTATCGATCCTAGAGTTAACTAAAAATTTTACAAAAAAAATGGAATTACAAAAATAGTCATAGTAAGGGAAAGTAGTGTTAAAATATTTTTAATTGGTGAAAATCCTTTTATATTCAAAATTGATGAAACAACTGGAAATCAATAATTCCAATGACAACTGTCTTCGGAAAGATGGTTCCACAAATATTAAGTGAATTTCCCACAACTACGATTGAGTTTACGCAATATTACCGGGAGCAAAAGTTGCCTAGGCAAAAAATCATCTTTCAGCTTAAATACCTGTCGGCGCAATAATTCAGGGATTTTTATTGGATATTCACTGGATAAAATCCGTGGATTTTCTAGGATTTATACAAAAACAAAATTCAACAATTTTTTGATTAAATTATGTCTTCGAATATGTCCACGGGATATTTTTCGGATTTCATACATGATATGTCCGTGGATTTTTTTTAACGATAGAACTTAGAAATACTACCGGAAGCAAAAATTGCCTAGGAAAAAAATCCCCTTTCAGATTAAATACCGGGGGGAGTGTGCAATAATTCATGGATTTTTATTGGATATTCATTGGAAAAAATCCGTCGATTTTCGTGAATTTATACAAAAACAAAATTCAACAATTTTTTTATTGGATTATGTCTACGAATATGTCCACGGGATATTTTTCGGATCTCATACATGATATGTCCGTGGATTTTTTTTTCCAATGGTAAAATTCTAGAGTTTCATTTTGCCTGTAATAGAGATAAACGAATATACTGGACTCGCTGATCTCATGGCATCATAAATAATAAATACGAAATAATTAAAAAAAATAAAAAAAAACCAAATATTTTATCTTTTGCCTGAAATTCATGTTGGCTTATATGGCCAAACCATAAAGCGGTAGAGAACTTGTAATAAAATATCTAAATAGAATTAATATCAGATTAAGTATTCTATAATATGTTACATTATTACAATATCAATAATTCGGATTTAATTTTTCCTTCTAAGCTCTTGAATAAATTCTTCTATACTCGTATAGAGAGTTTTGTGGTATATCTTTCTGAGATATATAAATCATTTTCACAAAAGGAAAAAAAAATCAATATACCACTCTAATACCATCAATTGTTGGATGGGCTTTTTTTTTTTTTTATTTTTTTTTTTTTTTTTTTTTTTATTCCAAACTCTATATAGCTTATAATACCCAGAACACCAGATTTATCTGAATAATTACAATAATATTATTATTTATAAGCCATAGCCAATGACCCGTATATAGTGTACGGAGTTTTACCTTGCCGAAAGGCTTAAACGTGAGATTTCAAGTGGTAAAATGAACGCTTGGTTTATTTCTGTTGCATAAATTAAATCTCAGGTGCATTGCAGACTTTTTTTTTTTTTTTAATTTTATTTTCATTTTGTTGCTGATAGAGTTTGCCTATTTCTTTTATAGAGTGAATAATAACTATTATGTTGGCCGCGGTAATATATATGTATGTATAACTAGTTGGTGTAAAGACTTTAAGGCTATGGATATGCTCTAGAAAATTCCGTTCATACTTGAGAAAAACAGTGAAGAAAAAAAATATTCATTTTAATAATTCACAAAAATTCGAGATTATTTCATTTCCCCTCCACCCTCCCTTATTTCTTATTACCAAAAGTGCTATATATACATAGGAGACATACTGTGACGTCACTTCTAAGGAGATAAATTTTGATTAAAATGTAGAAAAAAAAAAAACAAAAAAAATATTAAAAGGCCTGATCAAAACTCAATTTTCTTTATAAGTCACGTAACGGTGAAAGATTGTTTGTGAAGTACTTAGGGACTTAAAGTTTCATTATAATATCGAAGTTAGGAATGATTGGACAGAATAATAAATCAAAGACGTAGCAAAATAGTAAAAGTGGAACGAAAAAAAAGAGAGGAAAAAAAAAAAAAAACTTGAAACTTGAAAGAATTTTTTTTTTCTTTTTTTAATTCTTCATCTCTTTTCGCGTTCCGTTGGAAGTTGAAAGTTTTTTTTTCTTTTTTGGGAAATGTGAAAAATTTGAATTTTTCAAGAGAGAGAGAAAGAAAAGTAAATTTATATATTTGTTCGAAAGCCATTTGTTGTTGTTGTATAATATAATGATGACTAATAAAAAACGATAATACCTCGGTGCTGTTTAATTTATTTTTGAACTTTGGAATTTGTTTTTCATAGGAAAAAAAACAAAGTTAATTTTCAAATACCGCATGCCTCTTACATACCTACTTAAATTAAGGTAGGATAATAAGGAAGAAAGTTCGAAATATAATTTGAAATGGTTGTAAAAAAATATAGAAATAAATAAATCTAAATGACAACCTTTGAGGAAAAACAAAAAAAATCTAATTTAAAAAAGGAAAATTATAATTCGTGGAAGTTTTTTTTACTTTTAAAAATTTTATTTTGTATATACAAAGTTTAGGTTTTTAATTAATTTTTGATTAACTTAAAAAACATAAATTTAAAAAAAAAATGTCTTCCAAGTATATTGAATGCGTCTGTTTTTGTAATATTCTTTTTTTGGCCCACCTACATCCATACATACAACAATAGGTTACCTACAAGGGACCAAAGAATAGGAACAAATTTTCGTAATTTTTATATACAAAAATTTTATGGGTCCTAAAACGAGACAAAATCTAAGGAAGTCAAATGTTCTTCCATCAATTACTAAGATTATCTCCATATTTATGTTTTTTTAATGATCCTATTTATATTTAATCTTAACTTTTATCTATAAAATTTTTAACAATTTTTAACATTTTTTTATTAATTTGCCAACAATTTGTGGACACATTATGAATGTTGATCATAAAGGTTACAATGTGTATTAAGATGAGTATCAAACAAAATGATCGGCACTAAAAAATATCTTACCAAAAAAAAAGACATGCAATTATTGTTCATTAATATTCTCACTTTATAAATAAGGCGTACCACAAGGCAGCATATTTTAACCGATAGATCAACCACTAAATTACTGTTTATGCAAAATTTCTTACCAAAAAAAAAGACATGTAATTATTGTTCATTAATATTCTCACTTTATAAATAAGGCAGCATATTTTAACTAATAGAACTACTAAATTACTGTCAAGCAGTGGCGACTAGTGAGAATTATTGATCACATCATCATTGGACTACATCATTTTATTGGAAGAGAATGGAAAAAAAATTGGTCGTTCACCGAACATCTTGACCATTTTTTTCGGCGTTTTTTTTTTAAAAAACTGACACAATTTTGAATTTTCTTAAATACTTAAAATATGGTTTTGAAACTTTTGTATTTTTATATTATTTGGAATTTCTAGCATTTTTTGACAAATAAAATTTTTTGGAAAAAGTTAAGGGTCCACACATTTTGAACATGAAAGGGTTAATCAAGAATTTTCAAAAAACCACTATTTTGCTGGTCCATTTTCTTCCATCAAATTGTAGCAACTTTTTAAAAAAAAAAAAAAAAATAAAATTAGTCCCACGATCAATCAATAATTCTCACGTGCCGCCACTGATAAAGATTATAGGTTAGGTTTATTTAAACAAAAAAAAATTACAAAAATTCCGACACGTTGTCATCGAAACAAATAAAAAGCAAAATTCATTAAACACTCATTTATTTTCAGTAATCACTTATATTACTTTTAAGCGGTAAAAACTTTTTTGTTGTCCAATAGTCCAACAAGTAGGTATTGATTCTGGTTAAAAGACAAATAACATTTAGATCACTTAGTAGTGGACAGAGTGGACACGATAAAACTTAAAGAATAATAATAATAATAATCAAACGAAACAAATCCAAATATAACCATAAAATCAACTCAAATATGGAAATTAAATGCAACTTAAAGAATGAATTAATTCAGAATTGCTGTCAGATCAAATGTTTTAAATCAATTTACCTGGGTGATCAAAGTGCCGCAACGTTTTATTAAAGTTTTTATTTACATGAATAATGTATGAGAGAATAAAGGTATAGAAGAAGAATATGTTTCATCATCTATGTAGTCATGTGGTATATACATATACGAGTATGTTTGATATAAAGATGCGGGAAACTGAACGTTTTTCGCTTGTGTATACCTATAAATGAAGGTATAACTACTTATATACATATGTATGTACTGTACAATGTACATATATATCTACTATAAAAAGACGAAAGAGTGCACCTACACAACGTCATTTTTGTAAACAATCGAAATTGACTCTTCAAAAATAGAAGGTAGTCAATGGAAACAATTTGTTGAAAGATAGTGGTAATTACACTTATATTATTAACCTATTATCCCTAATTAGATTAATTTGAATAAAATGTTGATTGTACTGTTGGTAATTATGGGAATATATATATAGATATGTATATAGCGGAATAGCCGGTTATCCGTTTACACAAGAAGCATCCGCGGATAATAACATTTATGATATATAATCGGTTTTAATGCAGTGCACAGCCAGCCAGTTCAGCAGACGATCGGATAAATGATCATAATTTTGAATTTTTTTTGATTTTTTTTCTTTTTGGTTTTTTGATTTTTTTTTAATTTGAATGTAATAAAACCATAGATCGATTTATGTATGTATTACTAAGCATAATTTTGCCGAACATAATGTGTTTTATTGTTGTTGTTGTAGGTAGGTACGTATATCAATCCAAACAAGTCAATAGAAATATTGATTGATGCCATAATAGGAAATTATTTTGAGTTGTTTTTATTGATTTTAAATTTAAACCGCTAATCAGCTCTAATTTATTAATCGAAAATATATTACCGGTTCTCATATGTAGTCTCAATGCATTTATCTAATCTGCACTGAAATTCTCTGGTCGCATAGTGAGAGGTAATATGACAGATGAAAGACAATTACAGATAATTCTGACATAATCCAGAAATATTCATAAATACACAAATATTAATAACCAAACAAATAATATTACCGATTAAAACCGTTTCAAAACTCTCTTCACTAACGCATTGACAGAGAAAAATAAATGCATTTACAAGTTTTGTGTGTAAATACACCAATTCGTTGCGGTGCCTGTGTGTTAGTGCGAGAGTTTTGAAACGGTTCTAATCGGTAATATTATTTGTTTGGTTATATTTGTGTTTATTTAAAAATTGGCATTCTTTATTTGAATTATTGAAATATGTAAAAAAAAAATGTCAAATTATTCAACCTAACGAGTATGGGAAAAGACAAAATGGCATATGCAAAAAGTTACGGTAAATCCCAATTACAAAAAAAAAAACTGAATATTTCTGGATTATGTCCGAATTATTTAGTTTTGTACCGCATCTATCATTATCTCTTACTATTCGACCAGAATTTTGGGTGCTGAACTCGGAAGGGAAATTTAATTGTTGGAAAAAAAAATTTCGTCAACTTTCCACGTTAACCCCCCAACCCCCTACCAAAGAAAAAAAAGGTTGATCATTACTATTCGTTCTCCCAAAGTAATGCGCTAACAAAATAATTGAATAAAACAGAAAATTCTTCACGCTTTGAAGTTTACTTAAAATTCACCCCTATAATGTTACTTTACGCAAACACACACACACACACACACAAATAAAAAACAAAAAAGGTAAAAAATATTCTTGTACTTTTTTGTGTGTTGTTGTTGTTGTTGCTCAAGAAGTTTCACCATCCATAGTCATTACATTGATTAAACCAAATCGCGTATTTTATCGTTCACAATGGATGATATTATCATTTTAAGAAAACTTTCACTAACCCAGCCCCCCCCCCTCCTTTCTATCCACCATCAACTCTATACAACTTTTCAATTCAAACTTCTACAATAAAACAAAAAATACTGCAGATACTTTTTGCGTAAAAAAAAAAAGTTTCCACAAGAAAAACAATTATATTTTTAGTCTCTTGGGAAAACAAAAAAAAAAAAATATTTTCTCATTTATCGCTACAATTCTATGTAATTACTACCCAAAATGATTATTGCGTTATTGTCTCACGAATACCATTACGTAATACCAACTACCGGTAATTTTATGCGGGGAATATTTCTTTCAAGATGTGAAGAGAGTTTGAATTAAAGTTACAAAAAAAAAACAACTTTGGATAACTACACACTACACAAACAGAGATCGTCGACATTATTTTTTTTTTTTTTTTGTGTATGACTTTATGCCTTCCTAAGTAGTTGGGTAATTTATTATTAATTTTAAATCAGCCTAATTATCCGGAACTACATACAATTAAGGCCCACAAAATAATTATTAATCAAGAAGACGAAAAAGAAAAAAGGAGGCATTCATCAACAATTGTTGTTATTGTATATAAACATGGTACATTCAAATCTAATATACACTGAAGAGAGGCCACAGTATAGAATTCATTAAAATCAAATGTTCTATTGTTATTATTTATTAACGTTTAAGAACTTGTGGTTTTTTTTCTCTCTCTCTCCGCGTATAAATATTTATTTATCCATTAAGAAATTTGTTCAGGTCACCATTGTACGTTAGTTCTGGGAAGAAATGTTCCACAACACTATACTTCATTATATATGAATTGTTTAATTATGTTTTTTAATGGTTTTCTGTTTTGTTTGTTTGTTTATGTTTTTTTTTTAATTAATTAATTTAAATATATTTTTATAGCATGAAATTTCTAAAAAATAAATAAAATATTACTGTTCTCGGTGTATTAATTAATTTGAAGAACCAAAATTCTAGAACTAATTATTAGATGAGAATTTTCCGAAAAAAAAACTTTTTCATTATCGCAAACATCTAATAAAAAAAATATATTTTTGAATCTATTTGGGCATAGATTGGCTAAATTGGATTTGGATAGCGAAATGAAATATTCTTGAATTCTTAGAAAAAAAGTTCTATTTGAATATTTTCATGCAATTCTCATCATTTTGTCAGAAAATAAAATGAAATATAGTAAAATAGATTGGAAAAAATTTGTTTACATCAATATGCCGGATGGTTTGGTTCTAATTTTAGTATTTATTTGGGCAGAACATTTCTATTAAGAATTAAAATCCACTAACAGCCCTTGAAATTTGGATGGTCTAATTAGGTGAATTAGGGTTTGTGTACTCTTTGTAAAACGGGACAAATTGCCAAAAACAAAAATCTTTATTATAAGATGTTAGGGCCAAAATCATAATCTGAGATATTTTAAATTGATCAGTGTCAGCAGACAGATCCACTCGTTTAAAAACGTCATCTAAACGAAGTAAAACCGAAGAAGTTCCCTTAAAACATTAAATAATAGAAAATTAAAAGTAAATTTTTAGCGGCCAGTCTACCACGTGTCGATCGCTCCTCCCAAAGATGAGTTATCCTTAGAATAGAATTAGAAATTATTCTCAGGAATTTTCTTAACCATGAGCGACACGAGAATTTTTTTAAGTAGCCCTATACGTAAATTGTCCAAGAATAATTTTTGTTTTTTTTTTATTTATAAAAGTGAATTGGATTTGGAGGACATTTAACCGTTGTGATACCAGGTGAGGTCTCAACGAGACTCCAGTCCATTTAAAATAATAATAACTCTTATATTTTTTAGGTCGCCACCTGGCATTATAATTCTTGTTGTCATTTTTGTTTTTAGTCCTCACATAGTGTTTTTCAAAATGGCTTCAAATAGGAGTTTAACCGAAGAAGTACTTCGCCAAATTGCTGAAAAAGTGATTTTGATTAAAATGAAAAGTTGTTATATTGAATAGTGTGAATACAAATAACACACAATAAAAATAATGAGTATATATACTTATTTAATAGCGAAATACAGCATTTCAGCATGGGGTCTTCAAGGACCCCACCTTCTATTATATGTAATAAAAATCACCTGGCATCACATGTTTTAAAAAGTACAATATCTCCCTACTTGACCCTGACACCAACAACAAAACAACAAAATAGTATTGGAAATTCCGAGAATGCCAAAATCTTTAAATATTTTAATATTTTAAGTTTTTCAAAAGAGTTAATTAATAAAAATAAAAAAATAAATGTCTAAAGAATATTTATTATTTTGATAAATGCACAATTTTGCCAATAAAAAAACAAAAAAACAAAAAAATATTGACCCCCCCTATCAAAAAACTTACAGAATGTTATCCACCAATTTAAGAAAACAATGGACAACCTTCACGATATATTGTAAACGAAAGAAAAGAAAACAAAAAAAAACCATCAGCTCTTCAAAGTACACTAAATGTCAACCATTTCAATGGAACTCTATATATAAGAAGTCGATTTTTATCTTTTATAATATTAAGATTGGATAAAATGTTTGTATGAAAATGTTATTATGAATAAAGACCCCAAGCTGAGCTCACATATATAAGCCTTTTTTAACGAGACCCATCAAATATATTTTATGTATAATAACTATGTTAACATCTTGTCATAAAAAAGTCAGCAGACAACAAGTTTATATTTTATTGGCTTCACTAAGAATTCATCAGTTCCATATTGTTAACTGTTTATTTCAATTATTATTAATCTAAGATGTAGAAAAAGAGAAGAAGAGAAAGAAAAAAGCCATTTTATTGCCGATTAATTTTAATTTTTAATCGATCCGAAAACATTTCCACTATTACGACCCAATAATAAAAAATTTAAAAAAAAAACAAGAATTGATTCAAATCTCTTCCCAATAAAGAACAATCTTGACTTTTGGAATATATGCGGTCCCGAATAGCAAAATGGTAATGTCGGCTTGTTGATGTTGTAATAATAGGCAGTAAACTTGATATTTCTATGTATAATTAAATATGCAAAAGAATTTTTTAAGAAAAATCAAGCAATTTTACTGCCTACTTAAAAAAAAATATGCTAGATGAGAACATTGAACGATAGCATTTTTATAGTGTGCCCCGATGGGCAATGTAAAATTAGAAAATTGAAAAACTATAATAAAATTGGAGATTTTTTTTTTCTCTTCTTCTTACTTATGTACAGTAAGACCTCGTTTAGTGGTTAGGATCAGTGTAGGCATTAGTAGTTACATTATATATACAGTAGACTCTTGATTATATTCACTAATTAAATGCCAGGGCTTGAAATTTAACTGAGTGGTAAATATAACTGAGAGTAAAAAAAAAGGGAGGACTTTGGAAGTTCAATAATATTTAATGATATTTCATCATCTTTTAAACCAGTGGCGACTCGTGACAATTATTGATCCCATCATCATTGAACATGAAAGGGTTAATCAAGCATTTTCAAAAAGCAACCCACCGTTATCAGAGTTTAATTGTAAATATATTTGTAAACTTTTCATATTTAGAAAATGTTAACCCTTTAAGGTCCAAATGGTACTTTTGAAGAGTTTTAAAAATATGTTACAGCACTCTAAATTGTATGATTGTATAATGAACACAATGGACGTGAGCAAACAAAACATAGATTGAAGGAATTTTTTTAGGATTCGATGAGATTGCGTTATATCTAATTAGTGTTAATTAACGAGGCCTTACTGTACATGATTGCATTTGGTAGGAATTTATAAATGCCAGTATGAAATAAAAAAAAGGCTAGAGGAGAAATAATTATAAAATAACCATAAAAACGGGAAATAAATTTAAATCGATTAGTTATGGAGTTTTTGCGGATCTTTACGAGAACATCGATTTATCAAAATATTTTTAGACTAAGACAAGTAGAGAGAATCTATCGAGTCTAGCAAATTTCAATTCAATTAGTTTAGCGAGTTCATGGAATGCCTAGCCTATTACAATGATTTTAATTATTTCAAAGATCTTCAAATTTACAAGTCCAAAAATTTTCAATAATCTCAAAATATCGTAAGGGATTTAAAAAAAAAATCCAAAAATTCAAAGAAGCCGAAATAAGTTCTACAATGATTTCCACCAATAAGTCTAACGAGTGTCCAATGACTTAACGAAATTTAATTGATTCATCTAATTCAGGGCGTATAACCAAAATAAAAGTGCAGAAGTCACAGAAGGTTCAAAATACGCAGAACTTAAAAAGTACAAACAGCGAAAGAATCAAAAGAATCCACATCTAAATGAGTGCAAAAATCCAAAGATTCAGAATCCCTAGTGGTTAGAAATTTTAGACAGTCTAATGAGTCAATTAAAATTACCAAAAGAGTCAATAGAGTCTGACAGCGAATCAATAGAGACCAAAAAGAGTAAAGAGTGAAAAAAAAATCATAAAAGCCATAAAAGTCAAATCGAATCTCAATAGAATCGAAAGATCCAAAAGAGTCACTAATTCGTTTTTCACTAATTTTTCTAAGAATTAAGGTGAGCAAAGCAATCAAAACTGAAATATAAAGTAAATCTATGGTTATTTCAAGATATCGTTGTCTATAGATAGAATCCGTAGAGTTCAGCAACTTCAGACAGTCTAATGAGTCAATATAGAGTTAATAGAGTCTAATGAGTCAATATAGAGTCTAATGAGTCAATAGAGTCTAATGAGTCAATAGTCTAATGAGTCAATAGAGTCTAATGAGCCAATAGAGTCTAATGAGCCAATAGAGTCTAATGAATCAATAGTCTAATAAGTCAATCGAGTCACTAGAGTGATTCAATAGAGACATCAAAGAGTAAAGAGCGAAAAAAAAGCCATAAGAGCCATAAAATCCAAATCGAATCTCAATAAAATCGAAAAATCTAAGAGAATCACTAATTCGTTTTTCACTGATCTTTCTAAGAATTTAGGTGAGAGAGAGAGGAAGGCAAACAAAAAAAATTTTATTTTTAACTAATTTTGTTACCCAAACTGCCAAACATTTGGACCAGTGGGGGCAAATTGATTGCCAAATTACTACATTTCTTCATTAGAATTAGTACAACAAATATTTTCTATCTAATTCCCTGATTAAATACATTTATTAGGGTTTTATTGGTACCAAAACGAATATTCGTACACACACACACATACACATTGTTATTGTTATTGCGATTAGTATTTATTTGGTAAATAATATTTATGGTGGGAGGGATGTTATTTTGAAACTATACAAACCCCTAAGTATGTTTAACCATTCACAAGTACGTTATGCCTAAATAAAATATTTGTCCAATCCGAAAAAGCTCATTGAAAACGATATAAAAATAATATTTATATGGTACAAACACACACATACACATATAACACAAATAGCGAATTTCTTTTCTTTCTATTATTTTTGTTTTTTTTTTTTTTTTTTGTTTGTTTTTTGGGAAATAGAGTATCATTGACTGGCAACATCCCAAAATATTTTCGTTTTTGGTTTTAGTATTAACTCATTTTTATACATTTTTATACAATAAAAGTTTTTATCAAAACTCAAAGCAACAATAGACCGTAGCTAAGTAGAACTTAATCTAATCCGCTTATGGGTTTTGAAAGTTTTGAAGCGGATTAAGGAAATGAAGGATAATGAAGGCTTTTGTATAAAGCAATTTCAGTGTGAACAAAGGAGAGCTTATAGGTAATATTTACTGTACAACAATTTATGCTGAAAATGTCAGGAGAATAAACTTCAATAAAGTGTTTCTGTGTAGATTGTCCAGAATTTTAAATAGAAAATTCTTAACTAATCTAGTTATATATATATATATAGATAAAGGTTTTGTATTTAGGGATGAAATGGATATAGAATAGTTTACTGAAGTGGATGATACCTACTTATAAATCTAATTAAAATACATTAAGTGTGGAAGATTGTAAATAAAGGTAAAAAACTTGTAGGTTTGGGTTAATCACTTTTGTGATATTTCAAAATTGGAGTTTTGCATAGCTTTTAATAGGAAAGTTTGTTTTTAATAACTCCACCCCTAATTTAGTTATGAAAATAATAATATTGGAAAGGTAGATTCATTGTTTTTTGAGAAGCGTCAGATTCAAGATCTACCCAGAGTTTGACACATAAATTGTTTTTTGTTTTTTTTTGTTGCCTCGGTGATGATAATTTGAATCTGACGACTGGGACTGGGTGGTTGGATTGTCATATTTTAATATAATGGCAAAGTGTAAAATGTTTTTTTGTGAAAAATTAGGAGTAGAATTTTTGTTGGATTTTCACCATACGCGCACCACTTAATTCTGTCCCAGTTATCCTCATTGCCAAACTGTATGTAATGTGTTGGGACTTTTTGTTCAACGATTAAGTATGTAAATGTTTTTTTGTAATCTTAGACATTTCGATCTGCCTGGAGCTGGATATTTTCCGATTTTCATTTGTTTTTTTTTTTAACAATGTCTCTGAAGTTTTGTAAAACTACAAGATAATGGAAAATTCTAGAGAATTTTGTTTTTGTAAATAGTTTTACTATTTCCCCACCTTTCCTTTACCCATCACCACTTTGACCACCCATCCCAACCCTTCCCCCACTTTTCCCCTAAAATTTTTCTGTCCGGAGAAACCAAACAAATAGGTCCAAATAATAGAGTCTCTGCCTTTGAAGTGAGACGTCCCGAGTTTTAGACCGACTGGAAGAGGATGAAACATTAAGTATTTTTCTCTGGTATGTTGATTTGAATCTGAGACCGGGTGGTTGGATTGCATTTTAATAATTAAATTATCTAAAAAAAAATGATCGCCATTTTCAATTGAGATAAATGTAACAGAGATACAGTCAGGGGGGGTTGTTAAAGTAGCAAATGATCGATAAAATACCTAATTTGTTACTGGTGACAAATGTAAATGTTACACGACGAAAATCATAGTTACATTTGCTACATGTATTTGTTACCAAAATTGGCTACCGATTTTTCAACCTAATATGGTTGTCGCCAATTCGCCATTTTGAAATATTCCGAAACAATTCTGAATTTGTCTTGTGATGGAGTTATCTCATGTGCATCTGTCAAACGGCATTAAACGGACTCATATTAGTTTGCTACATTTGTTACATTTATTACCAGTTTGGTAATAAATTCGATAAAAAGTGTTACTTTAACAACCCTAGATACAGTACAATAGAGCTCTGTAAAATAATCGCGGTGCTATGGAACTACTACAACGACCGGGCCCGCTTGCAAAATCAAATCTAATCAAAATCGAATGATAACTTCTTTTTAATATTGGCACATTTTTCTCCCTTCGACGATGAAAATTTATGATATAAGAATTGACCTTCACTATAGATTAAACAAGTTTTTGTCAACAATTTATAATAATTCTTTTTCAATCAATAAATTCTGTCTCAAACTTTTCTCAGAGCCATAATTTGTAACAAATAAAATCCGATTGGGTGGTAATCAGCTTAGAGAAACAAAACACTAAAAAAAAAAAAAAAACAAAAATTAATTTATATGTCTCTTAATTCTCAACAAAGAACGCGATATGCATCACTGCTCCAACAATCAGATTTACTTACTTAGAGATGTTTAAATGCTACATAACTCCACTTGTACATTTTATACACTTGTACTGTACGTACAATATTTATATACTATATACGGAATAGATATAGAAAATGTAACTCATATGAGTTTCATTTTGGAAAATTAATTTTATGTTCGTAATCTGGTAATATTTGTTTGGCAAACTAACATATTGTTAACATTTAATCCATGCCGTCGTATGTATAATACTTAAACATATAAGATTGAAACAATAAACTAACTAATTATAGAACGGGCTATTAAATCAGCAAAATCTAATGAATGAAAATTCTCAGTTGGTTAGGCCAGGCGTCATCAACAATGTTTATATTTAGTTGTTGAACTCATATAATATTAAAAGTCATTCTATTTGAGTGTGTTGTGTTTCTTTTAACAAAAGAATGCAAAACGATGAGGATTTAATTTATAGCCCAAACACAGTGTGCCTTTCCTTTCTGTAAATACATTTTGACAGTGAAGCACCATTGAAAATGTATATTTGAAAAAACAAAAAAAACAAAATTTATTAAAGCGGAAAATGTTCGTTAAGAAATTCACATAAATATCGTGCACTCCAGCAATGTTAGATAATGTTGATCAATGTTGGTGACCCCGATGATTTTTTGGTGTTTATATTAATTGTTAGGTTAGAAAATGGTCAACAAATGCCATATTTACCCCTCCATCGCGGAAGCCAATGGCATCAAAAAGACAGAGAGATTTACGTCTGATTTTGTTTAATTTTTATTAGAACTGAATTAAGTGTAGGATTACCGTTGGGACTTTATGGCTCTCTATGATTTTTTCAGTAGTAAAATCACAGTGTATGCATATTGTTGCGAATCGCAGCATCATCATTTTCTGTATAGGTAGACAATTAATATATACAAGATGAGGCTCTTTTACTCACTCTCTCTTTTTGAGAGGAGACTAATGAATCTTGTTGAACTCCTACACTACGTTTTTTATTTTGTTGTAATTTATCCATATATTATAATGATTCGGTATATTATTTACTTAATTTGTAGTCAGTGAATGGACATGAATCGTGTTGTATCCATTATTCGAAATTTCCTTGATTGGAAAGTTGGTAGGTGTTTCAATTAATTAAAATGACTAAATTAAGTCCAATTAGTTGTTTTATGCATGTTGTTGATAAATAAATCGATCGAAAATGGAAAAACTGTGATCATAAATACTTAATGTCAAGACAACAACAACAAAAAAAACTATGAAATTAACAGAAAACTGAATTTTAGGAATTTTGGCGTAGGTTGTGACCAATTATAAGAGACCACACACTATATGTGCGCCTTCAATTCAAATTTAACAATTATTCAATGTCCTTTTAATGTTATGTAATGAGGTACCACATCATGGTGGTGAAGATCTTTATAAATACCTGCCCAAAAAAAAAAAAAGTTAAGAATTAATCTGATCTAAATTTAGATGTCTCCCAAAGATTCTACTACAGATACAGGAGATGGGGTTAAATTCTACTGTGAGTTTTATAGACCAGACTATTTTGGTCATCATTAAAAAATCGTTTGGCCAGATGTGCAGAAAATGTTCAGAGAAACCATACAACAACCGTTCAATCTGGTCCTTCGAGCCGAATATGACCTTTTGTAACAAAAAAAAACACCCCAAATTATTTATATCACGGATTGAATACATTCTGGCGAACTTATTTAAGAGACCATTTGGCTGAGATTCGAAAAATGATCAGAGAAACCAATACCAATTTATGTGCTAATTTTCGGCAACGTGGAAACTCGTTTAATGTGGTCCTTCGAGCCGAATATGACCTTTTGTAACAAAAAAAAGAAAACCAAAATTATTTATTGGCAGATGATTTTAGACAATAATCCCAAATAAACAGAACCTTTTTGGGGAACTTATTTAAATGGCCGTTTGGCTGAGATTCGGAAAATGTTCATGTTAATGTGGTCCTTCGAGCCGAATATGGCTAAATAATTTGTTCCCAATAATAAACAAAACTCCCATTGTTAATACACATATTGACAGTAGGTATATTTTATGAAATGCTATCGACAAACCAATTAACGAGTGGAAAATACAAACTATGTATATATAAGTACAAATATATAATTAAATATGTACAAAGTAGATTAATAATTAAATATAAAATGTGTGTTATATATATGTATAATGTACATTATAATACAGCAGCCTCCTCCTATAACCTATACAAATACTAGTTTCCCTGTTTCTTAATTATTTCGTTGTAGAAATGTCGGCATCTACACAAAGAAGAACAGGATACCCCATTACATGTTAATTACCCTGATATGTTAAACTATTCAAGTTCGAGATAGAGTTTTATTATAATGAAAATTGAGCACCTGCCTCTGTGTTCGATAAAATAGCTACAACAACAAAAAAGAAAAGAAAACAAAAAAATAATACAAAAAAAAAACGCTTCAACCAGGCCAAGCACTTCAGCAACAGAGCGGTGCTAATGAATTTTAGTAGTTGAATACATAGTTGGGGGTTTTTTTTCCTGTGCTGTTGGTTGTTTTTTTTTTTTTTGCCGCTATCTTTAAAGTTGTTTTTAAAATAATCGACAATAATTGATTAAAACTTCACTATGTACGTATTATGTTTGTATGCCTCCATTTTTCTTCAATGCAATGTGTGAGACCCAGCATAACGAAAACCCAGCAGCTTTTACGTTAATGACTTCAGTTTAGGTTTATAACAAACAAAAAAAAAAAAACAAAAAAAGAAAGAAAAAGGGGTGACAATTTACACACAGTGCCGCTATGACGTACTAATAGTTTTATTTAATGAACATTAGGGCGGAGAGAATGGCTCTGTTTTTTGTCTTCATTACGAACAAATAGTACCTAATTCACAATTCAAATTTAAATTTCTCGGGTATGGGAAGGAAAATTCGTTTGTTTGGCTTTAATTTAAAATTCTTCTCTTAGTGCTTGAGAAAGTGATTAAGTTGGGAGTTTTTTTTCTTTTTTTTATTTTTACGCATTTCTAATTAGAATA
This sequence comes from Platyura marginata, assembly GCA_026745375.1. NCBI lineage: Eukaryota > Metazoa > Arthropoda > Insecta > Diptera > Keroplatidae > Platyura > Platyura marginata. Next base: position 13,834 of record JANSTT010020874.1, on the reverse strand, counting down.
TAAATTGTATTGTTGAAAGACTTATTTCTAGCGAAAGATATTTTTTAAAAAAAAGCAACAACAATTTGGCAATTTTTGGACTAATGATTTTTGATGTTGATAAAACTTGATGAACTTCCCTCTTGGATTTTCTTTTTCTTTATTTGTTCTAAGGACTGTTTGTTTTTAAATGCTTTTTTTAGGAGTCAATTAGGAGAAATTTTTTGAAAAACATCCATATGAACTTTAATTTTTTTAAAAAACCTTGATTACTTTACCTCTTAGCTTTTAAGCTATAGATGAAGAAAATCGATTTAGGGGTTTGGTCATAATCTACACTAAATTTTGGTTAAAGTTTGATCTGACCCTTTTAATTGAAGAAAAGAAAAAAAATCTAGTTCCATGGGCAACAAAAAGCCGCCATCGCACTCTGTTTATTGCTAAAGTCCTTCATTTCAATCCACTTCTTCCCTCTCTTTTTAGCTTCTTCGATGACTATTCGACGCTGCGAGGTTCCCTGTGGATTCCAATCGAGCGCCGCCTTCGCTATGTCGTGGTTGGGTTTTCACAGTGTGCGTCCGATCAAGGACTTTAAGCAGTAACGCAGCGTGGGTTTTATTTTTGGCTATGCAAAATTCTTACTGCAATCAGCATAACTCCCTTAAATGTAGAAATATTTTAATAGTGGATAACTCCATTTGAAGTTAAATTTTATTCTCAATCTTTTTTGACTTACACATTTTTTTCGGTTTTCTAACAAAATATTTAGAAATCCATTAATATATGCAACTCAAAACTGGGTATTCTGCAAGCCTAATTTCCCATAGAAAAATTGTCTTTCAAAATATCCAGTTTTGAATTGCATATTTTGATGATTTTCTCGATATTTTGTTAGAAGATCGGAAAAAATTTATTAGGCAAAAAAGATTAAAAATAAAATTTTACTTAAAATGAGATTATCTTTATTAAAATATTTGATGAAATAACGCGGATTGCAATAAGCATTTCAGAGATACTTTGCATAAGGATAAATAAAACTCACGCTACGTCACTGAGCTTAAGCCTCCATTTTTGGTGGAAATTCTTTAAAATTCTAAAAGTGCTTAGTGTTTTTCTGTGTAAATTTAATGGTTCACCAGTTTCTAGGATTAGTTATCTAACACCTCGCTAAACTAGGACAATTTAAACAACAAAAGGGGCATCTACCTACAATAGATCATTTAGGTCTTAGTAGTGAAGGGCCAAATAGACCCATAGCCCCCCATAACCTAACCTATCTAGGATTAAATGAATAGAACATTTAATATTTGAACTCACCAAAAACGAGAAACTTCTTGAAGAATCCTATTATTCTCCAGTGCCTAAAAAAAAACCAGTAAGCGCCTAATAACATCATATACAGAAAATTGCGGATGCAGCTAATTACATTTTAAGTTACTACTTATATACATATATATATATATATATATATATATATATCTTAATCGAGTTAAGTCAACTTAAGAAATCGTATAAAGGAGTAATTTACCGAAGGGAATTATTCTTATCGACCTAAATCTAAATGCAAACAATTTTTTTTCTCCATAATTAATCCACTCAAAAATAACTTTTCGTTACTTTACCTTGACTATTTGCTATAAATTATACTATTTTCTGTTTACTTTTACTAAAATAAAAAGTAAAACCTATACATATACATATATATCTGATCAAAATAATAATCATCTATGTAATCATACATCAATTATTTTCAAAAACTTACTTTTTGCACACCATTGCCACAACATGACTCAAACATTTAGACCGTCATTAACGAGGCAATCAATTTTCTATTTACCTAACTTATTACATACGTCGCCTTTAGGCTTGTGTGGTGGGGGAGGGATAGGAAGAGTAAAAAAAAAAAAGAAAAAAAAATAAGGCAATACTGAAACTATTTCCGCTTGATTATTTCCTTTCTGGTTATTTTCTTATAAAGGCATCGCATAAACCACGCAATATTCACATTCGTCACGATCAATCACACCTACGTGTCTGGAAGGAACAACGTGCCAGTTTATTTGTTTTGGGAGGGATGGGGGCGGTGGTATACGTACGTTTTTTTTTTTTTTTCTTCAACCAAACGAAGTTCCTGGGCAAGAAAACCTGCTTAGAACGTCTAATGTTCTAGTCACATAATAAAACATAAGAAAGATGGATATTCCTAGGTTTTCCTCTGATTACAAAAGGAGAAAAAATGTATTAGAAGAAGAATGAGAACAAAAACCAATTATCTATGTTCACATTTACATTGTTAGAGTGTGAGTGTGTGTGTGTGTGTATGTGTATGTGGTGTAGCCAAATTATATGTGAAATATCGAATTGGTGGTTGGGGGGATTGATTAGTTAAAGGAAAATTGTGTTCACAAAGGTGGATACACCTACTTATTGAGGATCGTAGATTTTCTTTTTATGTGACACAGCAGGACTTGTTATTGGAATTTACTTAACCTAATAATTAGAGATAGAAAAGGTGTCGAAACTGTTATACACGTAACATATAAGGAAGATCGGAAAACGTTTTTGGGTTACAAATTTTGTTGTCCTACCTACAATTTTGAGGAACAGAAAATCGCATTGATCAGTGGATATTTCCTGGAAGTATTTCTATAGAAGGCATTATGGATAAATTATTGGATCAGTGCTTTACGTGGAAGCAGAACCGGTTCTAGTTATTTTTGCGCCCGGTTCAATACTTGTTTAAGTCGCCCCAAATCCTAAATCATTTCCACATCACCCGAGGGGGTAGGTTTGGGATGCGCTTATTTTAAAGAGGTTTCCCCTGTAGGGGTGGAAGAGTGTAAGAACTTTTTTCTCCATAATAAATAAATAAATAATAGAAGCGAATTTTGAAAAAAGGAAGCAAAGCCGAACCGATCTGCAGGTAAATATTTTACCGGCACATAAACTCATCCAATTACCACTAAACGCACCCCAAGCCCACATCTCAGTAGTTCCTTTTCAAGCCAACGGGGTGTCATTCTAGCGGATTTGGGCTAGATAGAGAAGATAGAAGAAGGAACTTAAAAAAAAGTAGAGAACGGGGAAAAAGACGGCGACTGTGAAAGGAAAAGGTGGTGAAGAATTGCGGAGGAGTTGGAGTTTTTTGAAGTAATGGTTTTAAGTTGAAAGGAAATTTTAAAAAAAGTCACGTGGGATAATGAAAAAAAACGGTTAGAGAAGATAGTTTGAGTGCACGAACATAAACGTCCACAAAAGTTCGACAGAAGATTCAGAGGTGATTCCTTGAAAATGGAGTCCATCTTCTTTGGAAAAATTTCGTTTTTTTTGGTTCCAAGTTCCAAGTTTTTATTTTAAGGGAATAAGGGACCAGGTGAATTCAATGTTTTTTTTTATAGAAAGAAAACCAAAGGGCAAAAAAATATAAAATAAAAAGTGAAAAGCTTACTTAAGTGAGTGGATTAAATTCCACTTTAAAAACAGTTAGGTTACCACCTACTGTATGGGCTTAACTAAGTAATTACGAACTAGGCCATCAATAAATAAAATAAAATGTAAAACCATAATTTTCTATATTAAAAATCAGTGGCGACTATCGCTAAAGATTACCCAATCCTTTTCTATTGTCATTTGTCGTCTAATCACTTTTCATTTCATTATTTACATAATTTTATCGATCAAATTTTGCATTAAATAACACTAACCGATCCAAATAATAGCCGGATTACATCAGGTCAAAAAATAAAAAAAAAAAGAAAAAACATGTTTACAAAATGCTAACAATTTTTCAATGTCTTGAAAATTGTTGTCAAATGTATTATTCTGTGACATCTTCCGTTTATTGTATTTCCTCCGTTATTTTTCCATAAATTATTCTTCGTATACACAGACCCAGACCACTCTACATTATTTTTTTTTTTTCGTTACATCACCTGACATAAATTGTAAACACAAGCAACAGGTCTATATATATATCTTTAATCCGTAGAGCCAGCCAGAATAATATAAATTTCCCAACATAAAAGTGTGAAACCAATATCCGAATAAATTTTAAGACATAGAGAGGTACAACACAGTAGTATCAGGTTACAATGAAATTTACATATGAAATGGTTTTTTTTAGCATTTTGTACAATAAATTGAAATGATCGTAAAGTTTGGTGTGCGCGAGTCCAATATTACTTATGGATAGACTTTATGTATTTTCAAATTAATTATAGTTTTAAATTTCTTTTTTCTCGTTTTTTTCCCGTTTTTTGTTGTTGTCAATCTTTGTCCGAACAGTATGGGTGGCTTTATGTGTACAACAAGCCACCAACTATTTTATTATCCAATTCATAATAAATTAAAGAAAAAAAACGAATTCATATTATACAAAATGGATTTAATCGATTTGTGACCCCGACAATTAAAAGTAAACGCATTCGAAACCATACGTGAGTACTAAATATGTGCTAACCAACCAATTGGCTCAATAAATTGGTTGCCTTTAGAGCGGGAGGTCAAGAGAGGTTCAAATTCGACTGAGGTGAAACACGAAAATGTTTTTCTCTGATATGTTGATGAGATGAATCTAAGGCCGGGTGGTTGGTTGGTTAAAAACCGTCTAAATAATTGCATTATCTCAAGAATGGCAATGCTACAAAAAAGTGTCGATGGAATGGCATTTGAAAGGTTTCATTAAGGAAACACCTCAAGTGCTGCATTTTCACAAAAAGAAATTAGCATATCAACTAAGATAGATGTGACAAGATGTACAAAGGGGTACAGTAAAAAAAAGTGGAATAGCCAAAAAAGTGGTCTATGCTGAAGGCGCATTAAGGCACCGCCATCTAATCTAACCTAACCTAAATTTGAAATTGTTTACCTGGGTATTTTGGTTAATTGGTTTTTGGAGAAGCTTTCTAGGTATTTAGGCACCATGCATTCCCTCTGAAATCAATTAGCTATGTTGATAGTTACATACTATATACAGGGTGTCCCAAAAATGTTTACCCAAAGTATTTACCAATATCTCGGAAACCTGTAAAAGATGGATAGAATTATTAATACGATTTTTTATTCTTCGCCGGTATATTTGCCTTAAATGTGTACAATGGGAAAAAGTTTTACCCAAAAATGACCTATTTTTAAAAAAGTTTTTTATTTTATCTTAAAAATTACAGATTTTATGGCCATTTTTCATTAATTTTGCAGAGATTCAGAAGAATGATGATCTCGAACGCAGTTAACAAAATAATTGATAATGCTTAAAAGCAATTTTTAGATAAAGAATGCCCCTACAAAATAAGCTATCGCGGAAAAAAATCGGATACGTACATTAATTTGGCTTTTAACAGAAATCCAAACCATCTCCTCATCATCCCAAAAAAAAGTTCAAAAGAAAACTTCAATTATTAATAATTTCTCTTTAGAAGGAAATTCTATATTTTATTAATTATAGGAATTTTGTTAATTTAAATTTAAAATTTTACTCTTATTTTGATATTAATAATTTGTGTTGTTATATTTTGAGTGCGGAATAAATTTACAAATAATTGTCAAATCTCAGTGCTGCCAGATATAATAAATTTACTGTACTGCATATGGCAGCACTAATATCATCTGTCATATTAACTTGATCTAATTCTTGATTTGGGTTTGCCCATTTTGAAAATGGTGCAACATTTCTTCCAAATCTCAGTGCTGCCAGATATAATAAATTTACTGTACTGCACATTTTTTCCATTATGCACAAATTTGTGTTTATAATGTTTTATTGAGCAAAAATGATACAGAGATAAATTTGAATTTTGAGTCTACTCGGTCCAGAGACCATCTCCACTGCTTGGTTGGTGTACATCATACTTACACCTTATTTAAATGGAAAACTGGAAATCTATTCCGATCAGATTACTTTGTAACCACAATGTTATTGGTCAATATCATCATCAATAGATCTCTAAATGATAACATTACAGTTGAATATACCATGTAGGTAATACAAACACGTACGAGTGGGTATATATAAATGTTTTAACTATGGGCATCTTCCATCAAACGAGCCCGCCACTATAAATTACAAAATACGAGAGAGAAATAACAACAACAACAAAAAAATAGATATCAATAACACTTTGGGTATTGAAATTTGTCGATTATTATTAAATACAAAAGTATTTGTGTGTTTTCACATCGGTAATTGATATGCATTACCAATCACATAAGATATTACACCAAGAGAGTGGGGGTATTACTACACATTGAAGCGATTATATTATTATTTTTTTTCATATATATGTAAGTATATTAAAAATCATTGTAGGTATCTTATACACAAATATTTATAAATCATAATACTTTTTCTACGCAACAATGGCCGCACCTCTTCTATTGTTGAAAAGATGAACACGATTATTGTACTCAAAAATTATTGTTGAAACATGGAAAGAAAAAAAAAATGAAAAAATTGATGACAATGTAGTGTTAGCATGTATTTTACAATAACCTCTAACCCTTTATGTTCACAAAATTAAATAAATTATAGGTGTGGACGTGAATTATCATTTCAAATTGTTTATTAATTTTTTTGTTTTGGTTTTTTTTGTTTTGTTTTTGGCTTTTTGTTTAATTTAATGAATACACACTCACAGAGGTGCAGACAAAATCAAACAGAGAGACGATGTGTATTATTTAAGCCTCCCAAAAAAAAACAATTAAAATTGCTTGTTAAAAATTAGAATGCGTCGAAATTTTTTTCCACATTGACTTATTGGAATAAATGCCTATTTAAGATTATAAAATTTTAGTACTCATTTAGTGGCCGAATTTTAATTGAGATCTCCAATTCTAGCACATCATAATCTTTTTTTGATAGTAAATCCCTAGGTGCTTTTCAAAAATTACATAACGGTCCCTAGGGGGGGAGGGGCACTGAAAATGTGTTACGATTTATTATGGTGGGGGCAGGGGTTATTTTTCAAAATGTTACGTAACCAAATTTCTTCTTATTTATCAAATTTTCATTATTTTGATAAATAAACCTTAAAAGATCCATTCGATCAACTGGATCATAATAAATTATAACTGAATTTACTTTCCACAGTGTAGACGCTAGGTCCAGTGATTAAATAAACTTTACTGTTCTCGAGATAACTTCGATTATGAAAAAAAAATTATAATGAATTTTGTTTATTGTTTATTTGAATAAAAAATGTATTTCCTCTGGATGGTTGGGGGATTTCATCGCAATTTGTTACGATCTGTTACAAGGGGAAGGGAGAGGGTTAAAAAATGGCAAGAATTGCGTTATGTAATTTGTGAACAGCCCCCTCAAGTTAAAGTGTACTAAAAATCAGGGTTAATAACGTAACAAATGATCGATAAAAGACCTGAGAACAAATGTAAATGTTACATGACGAAAATTAAGTTACATTTGCTACATGTTTTTGTTACCAACATTTGTAGCTATTTTTTAACCCAATGATTGTCGCCAATTCGTCATTATGAAATATTTCGCAACAATTCTGAAGGGGGCTTGTGATGGGGATTATTTTATGTATCTGTAAAAGCGAATTGAACGGAATCGTATTCGTTTGTTACATTTGTTACGTTTGTTTCATTTATTACCAATTTTTTATTAAAATTTGGTCACAAATGTAACAAATTCGAAAAAAAATGTTTTACTTTAACAACTTTGCCTAAAAATACAGTAATTTATTTCATATTCAAGTAGTAAAGTCGTAAATAGACAATTTTAATTAAAATTGAATTTAACCTTTCACCTAATAATTAAAAATTAATTTAATTTAATTTTTGATATTGTTTTTTTTTTTTTTTTTTGGAATTTAACATTTCTCAATCAAAATTGAATAAAAAATGTTAAACCACTCCTTCTCATCTCCAATCTAATTGAAGCTTAAGCGTGATAAACAGTAATTTTGATTGTCATTTTTATAATTAGCAAAAAAATTAAAAATTAACATATAATATGTAATCTCCAAATATACATAACGATGTAGTATGTATGTAGTAGGTAATGAGTAAAAAATGAATTAACCTACCTTCACAAATCTAACATTGAATAATATTCAAAACAGATCCAATTATGGAGTTGTGAATATATATATATAAATAGATACATCAAATTTTGCAACAATGATTATTATGCTGATGGTGAATATTGCATAGCAACATTATAATAGATTATATGCCAAAATGTATGTCAATGCGCTTAGACATTCTATTCAAAATTCATCAGTTTATAAACTAGTTAGTGATATTCTCCTGGTTTCATTAACAGGAACATTCCCTTACTACAAATATATGTATACAGGTAACCGTCGTATAATGCGGTACCTATAACGCGTTTTCGCTACAACGCGTCTTTGAAATTGCCGACATTCCTTGTATAACGTGGTAGCAGTTTCGTATAACGCGGTCTTAAAATTTCCCAATATTGATTTTTTCGCTTAAAATATTTTTTGAAATAGAATACACCCAATTTTCTGTTTTTACACGGTATTGAAATAACACGGTCTCTAGAAAAATAAATCTAATTCCACTTTTTTTACACGATTTCATTCGAACTAGCACGGTTGCTTTTTTTATATGGAACCAAACCCCTATATTTATATGTACTACATATATTGTTTTACACGGTTTTTTTTGTGAACGATTTTTTCTGGAACGTATCTACCGTGTAAACACAGAATTTGATGTACATATTTTATTTACGAAGCTCATATATCAAGTTTGTATAGGCTGGGTGTAGAATTAGTCGAATTAATGGAAAACCATTCAAATCCGCCTGAAACTTCATTGAAAACCATTCAAATTCAACTGAAATTTGACAGCTGAATTTTTTTTTAAATTCTTTGAAATGCGGTTTTCTTAATTAATTGAAAAAATAGCGTTTTTATTAGATTTTAGAACGTAACCCTACTTTTTGTATGAGTTCCTTGTCTCGTATAACGTGGCATTTTTGTGGAACCTAACCTCCGCGTTATACGTGGGTTACCTGTATATGGAATGTAAAGTAATAATAATATAATAATAATTATTATGGCAGGTATGCAACTCTCTACCCTCTATACATAGATGTCTAATTAGCTTGACGACAGAATATCTTAATCTACATGGCTGGGTGTTATTCAAACAAAATAAAGGAGTGAATTTTGGCTAATTCAAACAGAATATATGTATATATATATACATATTCCTCCTATATATACATACCTAAATACCTAAAGGATATGAATAATTTGTACCGAAATTCATCACGCAACCATTGAGCTTTTTGGGTAAAATCATGACCATACAATACCAAAAACGTGATGGCCATATATGTACATATATAAACTCCTCTATCTGATGTTGCTTAATTGACCTTATTCCCTAAACATTCTTCATCTTCTTGTTCTTCTTAATCCTACATACAGGTTTTATTTGGAGCATCATTCTCTAACTTCGTACCGGTTCATTGACAATATAGCCGGATCGTTAACAAAATGAATTTCGTCCATCTTCCAAAAACTCGTTACTATACAAATATAAACATACATACACCAAACAAAAAGCATATCGTAACTACGTACAAATATCTAAAATTCTAGACTTTTCCCGACCATCGTATATATATATATGTACCGACCCTCAAACCTTCTGGATGGTTGGATGCTTGTTTCCCAAAATGGCACCACATCCTACGAGCTGCTAATTTAATATGTATATATGCATAAAGTGTTAGAAATGTTGTTCACAAAACTTAACATGAAGGGATCCAGTTGGGTAACGGCTGTGAGAACAAATTGTAATATGTTACCGTATGGAAACATTTTCATTGCTTTTCCATCTCTATATGGTGGAAACAGTGAAAAGGGACAGTTTTTTTTTGTCAGGGCGGCAAAATTCTCTCAATTAAATTATGATAACATTGAATATTCATTTAGGATTTCATTTGTTTTATTAGAATTTAAAGAGTTACTTAATGTATAAATTAATAGCGTTGGCAGAAAGCTTTTTAATAGATTTTGTTGTCAGAAAGCCTTTTATGAACAAACAAACAAAAAAATTACCATCACCAAACTTTTAACGATTCTATTCTGTTCTGAATTAGTAATTATATCACCGATTATCATTCCCGGTTGTTTGCCTGTTGAAATCCACACCAAAAAAAAAACCTTCCACAGATTTTACCATAGCAAATAAAAAGGGTTCATGTCGTGATCTAAACACCTCCACACATTCTAATCCAATTTGAATCTAAAAATAATCCACTATAAATTCAATTGTCATATAATAAGAATCTAAGAGAAAATCCAATAAAATTGAATGCATTTAGAATGTTATTGGAGTCCAATAAGAATTTAGTTGAAAATCAATTGGCATCATATAAAAAATTCAATAAGGATTTAGTTGGTAATCAATTGAAATCATATAAAAACAAAGCTTCCACTTATTTTTTTATTTTTTTTAGTGTGTGAAAGCAATACAGTAAGAATTTAGTTGGTAATTAATTGGAATCATATAAAAATACAATAAGGATTTAGTTGGTAATCAATTGAAATCATATAAAAATACAATAAGAATTTAGTTAAAAATCAGTTGGAATAATATAAAAATCAAGTAAGAATTTAATCAATTGGAATCATACCATATAAAAATTCAATATGGATTTATGTAGTTAGTAATCCATTGATATCATATAAAAATCCAATAAGGATTTAGTTGGAAATTAATTGGAATCAAAAATTAAATAAGAATTTAGTTAAAAATCAATTGGAATTATATAAAAATATAATAAGGATTTAGTTGGTAATCAATTGAAATCATATAAAAATACAATAGGAATATAGTTAAAAATCAATTGGAATCATATAAAAATCTAATAAGAATTGGGGTTAAATTCAAAATCAATTTAAATGTTAAGAATCTAATAAGAACCGGATACAAATTTAACAAAAATCCAATTAGAATCCAACTGCATAAAAAATTCAATAAGAATCTAGCTGTAATGTAATCGAAATACAACAAGAACTCATCTCGAATACAATTGCAAATAAAATCTCCTTAAATCTATAGAGCCCAAAGTTCTAAGTAGGCACCTTAGTGATTAAATCAAAATTAAGCTTTTAAGCGTTAAAACAATTAACAAAAACTGATATAAAAGCAACTGCAGCGTGCCTTAACGGGTTAAATAAATACAAAAAAAGCATATATTCTTTACAGACAACTAATCAAATATAAATTTTGTATAATATCGATGGGTATGAGAAGAAATTAATAGCAGTGGCATCATAACCACAAAACTTAACAAAATATTGTTTATGTGTAACATAATAACGCAAAGAAGGCTATCCATATCTATGCAAATCCAACCATATCCCCATATCCATCTTATAATATCCAAGTACATATATGTTAGGTATCTATCTACCCAGGGCCGGTTTTAGATATTTGGCCGCCTGTGTGCAATTATTATTTGGCCGCCCCTATGCAGTAAATACAATAAGTCATAAATATAATACGAATTACCAATGATTAAAAACCCTAGAATTGACGTCAAATTTATTGCAGCGCCATAACGGTAGGTCGTGGAACTTTTTGGTCTATAAATGAAATCTTCATTTTATTATTTTCTATCATTTTTGTTGTATTTATTTTGTTCGTAATCTAAATATTTCACGAGTAAATTATTGAAAACCCAAAAAATTACAAAAAAATTGATTGCAGCGCCTTAACGGTAGGTCATGGAACTTTTTGTTCTCTATAATTGTTGTAATATTCATTTTTTCTACACTCCGACTACCTTTCGAGTGAATGATAAAAATTCGATTCAGATTGTACCACATTCTCTTCTATATTTTGTCCGATTTGCTCCAAGAACAATCGAGATTCTACTCTAGGTTCTATGAGTAGGGCTATACAAGATAAACTTTAGCCGTTTTGTCGGAATCTTGTACTAAAGATTTAAATCTATGTACTAAAGATTTAATAGATTTTGGCCGCCCGTGTACACCTTGGACATATGGCAGAACCGGCCCTGTACCTACCTATATACACCTATAAGTATACGAATATATCAATATCAATATGATAAAAGATTTTAATAACAATTCCATGATCTCACAACGCAAAGTACTTAGTTAGAAGACATTAATTTATTTAATTAGTCGATTTTCTAATGATTTATGTTTATTTACTTAATTATATTTTCAAATGAATTATGGAACATGTTTATTAATTAGCGCATATTTTATCTGGCAATATATTGCAATTTTATTTCAATTAAAATGACGAGGCAACGTAATAAATTACATTTTACGATTTTAAAAACAATTTTATTGGGTCGTTTTTTATCAATTGTATGACGGTGTTTTATGCATATTTTATTATATTTGTAAATGCATTGGGATGATTTACATTTACATTGATTATCCTGCGGTTATTTGCCATGAGAAACAATGAAATTTTTAAACTTTAATTAATGCAATTTTGGTTGACACTCTCGTTATATACGAGTATGTTTGTTATTAATGTAGCCATAGTTTTTATTGTGCAATGTGCAATTAATCTATAAATGTTTTTTTGATGAATGAACGTTTATGTTCATTAAATGATTTAGGATTGATTGAAAGTACCTATAATTTGTATAAAAAAAACAAACGTTTTCCCTCAGCAGCTGTTTGAAGTGATATACAAAAATTAGTATAATAGGAAAATTGTTCAAACACAATTGTTTTAAACCTGTACAGCACAGGTATACTTTACAGTAGAGTGGTTCTTTTTAATTTAAATTTTATCAAATTCTAAGAGGGCGCATTTTTTGTCTTTTTTTATCGCAAAAAACATTTGTTCTACGACTTTTTGATTTTCGCTCGTCTTTATTTGCTTCAAGAGCCCCTAAAGTTAAGCAATTTGCATTTTTTCCATAGTTTCTTGCCTTTATTTTACATTTTTTGGGAAAAAAATTTATTAAAAAAAGTTGTAGAACTAAAAAAACTACATAAAAAATGTTTCATACAATTTATGAATAGGGTGCACCGTTAACCAGATATTTGACTTTTTCCGAGATCATTCCTTGAGTAGATGATAGTGGTTCGTTTTTTTTAAATTCTTGTTCCATTAAATTCTAAGGGGGCACATTTTTTGACTTTTTTTTTATCACGAATAACATTTGTTCTATGACTTTTTGATTTGATTTGATTTTGAAAAATAAAAAGTGCCCCCTTAGTCTTAGAATTTGAAATTTTACAAAAGCGAACTACTCACTGTACAGTTCCTAAGAGGAGATTTTTTAAATAATGGATAATTGGATTTTTTTGGTCCTTTGAGTAGATGTATTTATTTGTTCTTTTAATTTTAAATCCCGGGATTGTAAATTTTCAGCACCGTAATGCCGGTTCTGGAATTGGAAGCTTTAGCAATTATGCAACACAAAAACCACCTATTATTGGGGAAACTAAAAGAAAAAAAACATTTTTTACAAAAAAAAATTTATGAAAGGGGGAGGTGAAGGGGTGGCACGATTTTACCCATTTTCAAAATATCCGAGTTCTCGCGACCCCCAAAAATCATAAATCGAAAAATTTTATTAAATTATCTCGAAAAGAGAGAAAGAGAGAGATAGAAAGAGAAAGAAAGCGAAAGAGAGAGAGAAAGAGAGAGAGAAAGACAAAGAGAGAGAAAGAGAGAAAGAGAAAGAGAGAGAGAAATAGAGAGAAAGAAAGAGAGAAAGAAAGCGAACAAGAGAGAGAACAGTAGAGATTCAAGAGACAAAGAGAGAAAGACAGAGAAATAGAGAGATAGAGAGAGAGAGATAGAGAGAGAGAGATAGAGAGAGAGAGATAGAGAGAGAGAGATAGAGAGAGAGAGA
>JANSTT010020863.1:0-46243 GCA_026745375.1 Platyura marginata | reverse complement strand
TGTACCGTTTTGAAATCGGATTTTTGAAAATTCTTATTTATCGAGATATTTTCATGAAAATTGGTATGTGGGGGTTTGAAGGGATGGCAGATCTAATGGAGTTATCAGTTTTTTTATATCGATGATTCTTGTAGATCTTTATCTGAAATGCGATGATTCTTGTTGATCTTTACCTAAAATGCATTCAAAACGCAAGAAGAATTTTAAAGTTTTTCCCATTTATTGGAAACGATTTTTTGGTTTTATTTACATTTTATTAAGAAATAGTTTATTTCCTTAGTTCTGCATAGGATCCATCGGTCCTGATAGCATTCCAGAAATTCCTTTGTTTTGTACATTGGCATCAAAAGAAACAGTTAGTTACAAAATATCCATTCCTACTATTTTTGATTGGATGCTGAATTGGTAAATGTTTTCGGACAAGCAGAAGCAATATCCATGTGGAAGTACTCTACGAACAAAATCCGAATCGAACGTGAAATTTGAAAAAGCCCTTGGAATAAAAAATAAAAAATATTTAGTTAATATTAATAATTGATTATTTATTTAATTTGATATTTTCAATTAAATTATGAAGAAAAAAAAATATTAAGATTTCATTTTTATTATTTATTTATGTTTTATTCATTTTTAATTATTTTTTTATTAAATACATGTTTAGGGGAAACACGAGAATTAGAAATTGTCGATCTAAGACAACGAAATATCATTATAAAAATAATTTACATTTTCTGGGATTTCCATATATTTGCAATGAAAATTATTGCTTAAAGAATTTTCCTGGTAAACTTTGATTTTCTCAAGGCAATAATTAAAAGTTTTATCAAGGATAAGGCCTCCACTAAAATCACACCGTTGATTAATTAATATTAATGAAAAACAGTAGAACATCTGGAAACTAACTCGAGTTTCATCGACTAAGTCAATGCCCAAAAACCATTAATTTTGTATTTTATTTCTAGTCAAAAAAAAAACTTAAGAATCACTTTCTTCTTGCTCGATTTATTTTTCGTCGATATAAAATTTTCTACTTAAATGCCAATGCAAGAATGGTGACATTTCCATTCCATTCCAATAGTATGGTTTTCTTCTTTTTTCTATTCTTTATATTAATTTTGAACATCTGAATTTTATTTTTTTAAACTTTATATCTCTAACCTTTTAACGAGAAAAGTTTAAATTTAATTTTCATGAAAATATCTCCTTTGATGAAAGTATAAAATTTTGTATGCATAAATAAATAAGGAAATATTAGCTGGTACGACATGAACTTAAGTATTATAAATCTATGACGCTCTTTGTAATGTTATTTTGCATATTAAATTAGATTTGATTATATAGAGACGCAATAAACGATATTGTTTTGCCTTCGGTTTAAGAAAATTGTTTAATTTGTTTATTAATATGTACATATCTATATGTACTAAAATGTTTATAATATCTTTTTAGGGATGAAACGCTATCAAGGAAATAAATATCCAAAGAAAATTGAAAATATAAAAATAGCCACAAACGGCTACAGTAAAATTGTATATAGACAAAAAAAACAGGAAAACAGGAGGAAAATCGGAACAAATATAAATAAAAAAAATTCGAAAAATAAATAAATTTCCATACGGAAAATATGAAGACAAACAACAAAAAAAAACTTACGATTTCGTCACTTGCATGTAGAAGCCTCCAATGTTACCATGGCATTCTCTATTTCACAGCGAAATCGTCTGGCCACCGTGTTTCAACAAAAAACGGAAATTTTTATTTCTTTTTTTCCCTTTGTTCAAACCATCTTTACTTCTTTTAAACTCTACAAACATTCTTCTTATGACCTTAATAATAATTCTTTATAACTCAATTTATCACCTATCATTTCTTTTTCTACCCCTATCACTGGTGCGTAACAAAATCAAATCTTCCGATAGAACAACGAGATTCAACTCTTATCCACATACTTAGGTAATTAACTGGATTTTTTCTTGTTCCCAAAAATATACAAATTAATATACCAATTAATTTGTTGGAAAAAATATTTTGACTTTTTTTCCAAATTAGAATGGACAACGCAATGATTTATGAATTAGAAATCAAAGAAGAAGAAAACAAAAAATTAAATGGTGAGACAGATACAGCACAGCACTAATATAAAAATGACAATGAACACATTTGAATAGAATCTGAGCTTTAATGAGAATAATTTAAACACAGCAAAAAAAAGTAAAATTTCTAGGAAAATTCTTTAAGAAACAAATACTTGCACAGGTATCCTATGGCTTTTTAAAATATTTTCTTTTTAATTATGTATAAATAACCTTTACGCCCTTAAATATTGAGTTTCATTTAAATTTGTGGTTTTGTAATAACATTAACAACAACAACAACAACAACAACAACAAAAACAAAATTTTCAATTTCCATTCAAAATCCACGGATACCGAAAATAATTCTCTTCAATTGATCACACAATTGATTTTTGCTTTATCAAAAAATACCTACCCTACCGAAGCCGATATAATTTACTTGTATTAAATTATTATTTATAAGTAATATAGGTTAGGTATCGTTATATATAGCGGTATGTCGGTATTGTATCGATATAATAGCGAAAGATTCATTTATATATTGTAAAATAAACATGACACGTGCAAAGCGGCAAAAGTATTTTTCAAGTATCGAAGGCCAAGCCAAAAGGGTGCAAAAGAAAAGCAAAATGAAAAACATAAATTTCCATTTTCAATTTTATATATAGATATACAATCCGAATATTATACCAGGCAATGTCCGTACATTCGTGGGAAGTAATAAAATATAAATTTGAAAATGTTTTGATGATAAATTTTGTTTATGACAAGAAGACAATCTTTAACGATTGAGGAAGAGAAGAGGTATGGATAAATTGGTAAATTGGAAATTTCCTGTTTTATTGAAATGGCGTGATCTTTCACTATGGGTAGAAATAAAAAAAAAAATCTATTACATTCTACAATTCACTGGAGTTTAATTTGAAATATTTTTTTATAAATTTTGATACATAAATATTGGATTTACAATCATTTCCAATCAAAGGAAATTGCTAAATTTGGTGTGGAATTTTCATTCAATTTTTCACAAATATTTAATATTCTGGATTTGGTTTTTTAAAGAATTTCCAATAGATATAGCCAACGAATAGTGAGCCCAGTGTAACTCTTGCCACATTTGCTCGCCCCTGAACTGTTTGACTATTAAAATAACGAGACAGGCCTTTTAAATTTTGATCCTCTTCAGACATTTCTATTTAGAATTATTTTCCAATCAACGCATACTGATTATTTGGCATTAAATTTTTTTTATTTTTTTATTATTGTAGTACTATTTGTCAACAGTATCTGTGAGTTAGTAAGAAATGATTGAGATCGTAATCTCAAAATTCAAAGAGAGTTTCATTTTGAAATTGAATGTGATTTAAGATACAAGGTTTAATCAGGAAGAATAAAGGTTTGAGATGGAGTAAAGAACTTATCTCTTCTTTCTTTGTTTTTGTGTTTTTTGGTGGGGGGGGAGCGGTTGTCACATCCATTTTTTGTTGAATATTTTCTAAATCCTAATATTTAGGACTTAGTAATCAATCTACAAAAATTAATCTGACAACCCCGATAGCTCTACTCGCGACTACCATACAATCATAACATAGACTACTGAGATTCTCCTACACTATACAAAACCAATTGCTGACTACATATTCAGTTGGTTTTCTTTTGTGTGGAAATTTTCATTGAACTTCCACCATATTTTTATAAAATTTCTTAAACACTAAATCTAAATAAGAATAAAATGCATAAATGTCTGAAATAATAATTCACATTTTTATTTTCATACACAGAGCAGCCATAGACAGACATTATGGGAAAATCTTGAAAATTATATGACAAAAGTGCTAATGAGAACTCTAATTGGGCCAACTAACTAATTTGTCGTAAATTACTTCTTTCGTCCAGGTGAAATACTCAAAACAATGAGATAGCTTAATGACACAACCGTCAACTATGTACATATATATACATATTTATATATACATATATTATTAATGTAAATATAGAATAAAATTGCAATTAACCATTAATTAGCATAATTACCCTACCCAATTAATTGATAAAAGAATGACAGTTTTCCATGTCTTTCGTACACGTACAATTTCTATAATATACGAGTAATATACAAAATTATAAAATATATTTACATAGGATCCCTGCTGAAGCCCGACAACCATTAATCCTGCTAAACCATCCCGAATTATTCTTTTAAATAAAGTTTAAGAGTGCCTTCCGTTTATCCTTGTGGCCTGGTGGTGTGGTTATGATTTATTGTCGAAAATATAAACCTAATAATGATGGATGTCCCTTTTTGGGTGAATGGTGATGGCAAAACTCTCTGGTGTGTTATTATAATGTGTTGCAAATTTAAACATTCTTATTATTATTTACAAACAATTTCCATGGTATTTTATAGTCGGTCGACATTGTCATAAAATTAATTTATTTATTGTCAACATAAACAATTTAACAACATACAGCTGCTGCTGGGGATTATATGCCAAATATAGCATAGACATAATCTATTGAATATCCTTTTGATCTTAAATTTGTGGGTAGAAAAATAATTTCTTATTATATGCCTTAAGGTATAAAATCTGTTTCGATACGATATTAAGTTTCAGTCGAAAGTTTAGGTTAGAAAAACTTTGCATAACTTAATTTGTAGGTTATCATCTCTCTCTAATCTAGAGAATATGAAAATATCGAATAGAAAAGGTGGTAATTTAAGAAAATGCCCTAAAGACTATATATTTTATACCTTTACTATAACTAAAAACTATTCAACTAACGCACATACTAAAACTTTACTTATTATATTTCATTGGAATATTTGCTGTAAGACAGTAAGGTAATGTTACATCAAAATCATCTAAGCTTTTCATTTGGTGGGGGTTTTCTTATTATTTTTTTTTTGTTTCCAAATCGAAGGCATATTTTATATAGTAATTAATATAAATAAATAAATTAAGTTACCTAGTCAATCTTCAGCTGCATATTATATTAGGTTAAAGCGGGCCCGTCCACTGCATTCGTTGTCGTCTAAGTTGCGTTCAACAGAAATATGACGAACAAGTTCGTCACAATTCGCATATGTTGGTATCCGTCCACTGAATCCGTTTTCTTCCGAATAACATGTATTAAATTAATTACTTTTACAATATTCACCTATTTTTTTTCACTAAAAAATTTAAATATTACCACAACTATTCATTGCCGTAAAAAAAACAAAACACAATTCGTCTAACGTACAAATGTCTTACTGATCGATTAATTTTTAAATAAAATAAAACCTCCAAAGAAGCTGGACAGCACTTTCCTACAGGATAGAATAAAAATATTTACATTATTTGATGCTAAATAAATTTTCAAGTCGTCAATAAATAGCACAATTGATATTATACCTAGTCCTAAGCTCTGCGACATTTTTAATTTAATAAAATATTTTCTTTACTTTAATTAAAATGATTAAAGTGCTATACCTAATGTATAACAATAAACACAAAATCTCCTTTGCTGTAGAGAGAGGAAAATGCTTAAAAATTCAATTGACAATACTTTTTGGCTATATAATAAGAAAACACCATCAGCAGAACCTTTTCCATTAATGACTTTATTAAGAAAACAAAGAAAAAAAATCTAGTTCGCCCAAGATAGACCTTGTATAATATTTATCTTTCTCTTTCATTAATGCCTCTTTTAAAAGCCTAATCTTCCTTTTGTGGTTTACTATGGACAAATAAAATACGCCACTCAAATTCCGTTTCATTCTATTAATGTTGTAGTATTAAAAGAAGTGCTCTGTACGCAAAAGAAATGTCTGCATTTTCATAGAAAACCCTTGATTTGCGTTCTATAGAGATTGTATACCTAAGTCTGAGAGCATAGGGCTCTCAGTTGTGAAGATTTAATTAAAATGGATTGACAACTCTGGTAGGTATCTAACATACATACATATGTGTGCCTGTATATAAAAAGCTTTGTTATATAAGGATTGATGATACAGGGAGATAACAAATCTAAGGATAAAAAGGTGATTCCACGCATTTTATTATTTTATATTTCAATCTACTCCAAAAGAATGTATCTTGAGGCTCAATATAATTAAATTGAGGTAATTTAATTAGCTTCGTTGTTCGCGTATTAATAACGTATGTATATACATAACATAATAAATATAATGACGATGAGGTATAATGACGATATTAAAAAAAAAAAACTTTCATTTCTTGTGGAAAATACTTAAACATTTTTGATGGCTTTTCATATGTGCGTCACAGCGTAATTATTTCTTAAGGCAAAGTTTTGGTTAATTTTATTTTGTTTCTTGGAAGAATGTCAAGTTAAAACCTTTCATAATTAGGATAAGATTAACTGTTACTGTTTCTCTCTCTCTCTTCTCTCTCTCTTTAATCATACTGAATTAAAGCACAAATTAAATTTATCTAGAAATGTTGAAAAATGATTTCATCCATTATTCTGCTGATGCTGACCTGTCTATGGAATATAATCCCTAATAATCTATATTAAGCATTAAAGTGCTAAATAAACATTTTTTTTTTTGGACATAGCCCAGAATATATACGAACGCTGAAATATTGTTGTTTACATCTCATTAATAACTTCTGGCTTTGTGTATATAGAGAAAATATTTTCAGTTGGATGAAAGTTGGGTAATGGTTAACGATATTGTAGAGAGTAGGTAGCATTAATCTAAGGATCTACGCCTTTTTATAATATAATTCACCCTTTCTTTACTTAGTTATTCTCGTTTTGACACTTATGTCCATCAACATAGAGTTGTCCGGAGGAAATTGAATACGAGTTTCATACTAATTTTTATACTAAATGTTTATTTTGAGTGTTTTTGCAATGTAAAAAGATTTAAATGGCGAAAATTAGTTATTATATTTGAAACTAAGTTTCTCTATCTTAATAATAATAATTTTTTAGTTTATTATTTCCAAAATATTTAAAAACGAAATATAAAGCAAAAATGTGAACTAAAAATAATCGTATATATATACGATTCGGATCGTTTCGTACAATATCGCCAAAAATACCTACACAAAGTATTTATTTGTTTTTTAAATTATAAATTAATCACATGTTAAATTAAAATACATGAAATGCAAATTAATGCTGTCCATGAGATTAACGAACGGACAAAGAACAAAATATATTGCGAACATACCTGTAATTTCACATAAATTTATAACAACCACTGAAAAATTACTTATAATATGATGAGATTCAATCCCTTCGACAACTCAAAAGCGAATGTCACTTTGCACAATGTTGTGTCAGTGTGTGTCAAAATGGCCAAATTGTACAGTGTTGCCATTTAATTCATTCGTCTCTAATATTTGGGATCAATTATTGGGATTTTCATTTCATTGGATAAAACGTATAGTCTTTGTTTAAAAAAAACGTTAACTATGTTGTACAAAAAACTAAATGTATTAACTTCATAATATTTTCTCTTAACATATTCTTTAACAAAAATTAATTAATTTTTACTTTCCATAAGTATATAAAATTGTATTAAATATTAACATTATTATTTATACATTTAACATTCTTTAAAAATTATTTTTAATTATGCACTACTAAAATTTTGTATGGAATTATTTGTAATAATTTATAATAATTTTGGATTTTGTAACAATCTATAAGAAATTATTAAAGAAAAAAAAATTATTGAGTAATTACGAAATTTAAAAATAATTTAATAGAATAACTAAAATAAATATTCAATTTTTTTTTTAAATTACCTGACAGCGGATTCACCATTTTAACCTCTATTTCTCAACAGTCGGCAAATTTCAATCTACATACATACAATTTTTATGCCAAAATACATAAAAACAATAAAAATGAATATAAACTTCACTTAAAAATAGTTGAGATTTTAATATAGAAAATTTTATGTGTATTGAATTTTTTATTATCTCCCAACTGACAATAAATTTTCTTTTTATTGTCTATTTTCTCAGATAAAATTTATTTTAAATTAAATTATAAAAACATGAAACATGAATATTACTTGGAAGCATTTTATTATAAAAGAATTTTCTTTTTGTTGTTTTTTTTTTAAATAATACACAACTCCATGGTACCTACAAAGTATACCTGAGGGAACGAATAAAATTCCCTGTATGAAGCTATTTACAGTTTTTTTTTATCTTTTTTTCGACAGAGAAATCAAAAATCAATATAAAAACGAAGATATTGTTCTTCTACTCTATAGTTTAGTTTAACTATGAATGGCTCTATTTTCCCGGCGAATAGTCAAATATTTTTCCAAAATGCGAAAATTGTTAATTTTGCGAAAAATGTTCATTGAATTAATTTTCGTTTTTTTTTTATTCCAACACTAATGTCAATATAAGAATTACGTAGATTTTGCATCACCGAATATTCTGGGTGACTTCAGATTCTTAGACCGACATTAAATAAAAATGAAAGCAACAAAAAAAAAACCAACTTGTTACCACCCGTGAACTACATTAAAACCTCATTTCATTTAATTCGTACATTTTACATTTGACTAATTAACATTGATACAACATGTCTAATTTCCCATTCAGACTTCCATACAGTTAATTGAAATTTAATTGTAGAAACATTTCACATTTTTATATTTACTTTTTGAACTTAAATGAAAAATCATTTTCCCAATTTAATTTCACCAAACAAACTTTTTTCAAAGTGAAATATAAAAGCCAAATGAGAGTTAACTTAACAAAAAAGTTGTTTTGCTAGAAATATGTTTTTAAACATTTTTTTTTCATCATGTAATTAGAAAACTTCTTTCATAAAATGTACCTATGTATGTACATATGTTTAAGAAGCTGTGGGAATATTGTTTTGTCCGAAATTTACAAAAATAAAATTGGTAGCAACAGTTTCATTAAACTTTGTTCATAAAAATAGGGGGCATTTGGGAATTTTTAACTAATGCATGAAGAAAAATACAGGAGCCAGGTATTTACTGATGAACAGGTGTAAAATTTGTGAATATTAAAGTTTGCGATAAAATTTACCTTTGTTTTATTTGTTTCAGTGTTAGTTGTCAAAAAAATTAAAACGCAGTAGGTATTTAGGGGTTTTTTTCTATAAAACTACTAAAAAAGGTGTGAATTAAAGTAAAAACTTAGTATGGACTTAGTATTATCAATTAGAAATTTAGTATGTGTACTAAGTACGATACGTAGCATAGCATCGCATGGAAAAATCTCGTATAGGTCTATTTAGATCTATCTAACTACTATGAAATACAAAAGGAAGTTTTGGTGTTATATTTTTTTTCTCGAGAGAAAACCCAATTTTCATGTAAAACTAAGAAGAAAAGATTTTTGCTCCAGAGTCAAACAATAAACTGTAAAACGTTTTGTAGTCATTTTTGGACAGCAATTTTAAAGGAAGTCCTTTGTTTTGTGTTGAACGAACATTTTCTCAAAAGAAAAATAAAAATTATTTCAAGGATATAGAAAATTTAATTACAACCATGAAATTGTATATACAACATAATAAAGATATCGAATTTTCTACGCCATTTTGACCATAGATCCTCGATACAAAAAAGAATAGGAATAGGAACACTTTGTTATTTACGAGAAAAGTTTTAATTCCCTTCTGTCTTGAAGGGTTGAATGTTTTAATTAAACAGAATTATATGGTGGTTCAATGTGCTTTATTTTGTACATATGTATGGTGTACATATGTATGGTGTACATATATAGTAATGTATATGTATATGGGTATGTATATAATAACAACAAGACGAATGTTTATATTTAACATCAGGGATAAGGCATCAGGCTTATGTTATTATACATTATATGACAAACAGAGATTTTCCACCCAATTGATTAATAATTCAAATATATAGGAGTGAATTCGCATAAATTCTCAGAAAGGCTTCATTTTGTTATTTTACGAGTATATTATTAAGTTTCAATTGGTTACAGTTTAATTTACGATGTTGACAGAGTTGAGGTAATTTGTATATATGCATATAGAGTTTAGTTTAGTTTAATTACCGTCTATAAAACTAAATGATTATTTAAGTAGTAGGTAGTATCAAATGTATACTATACAAGAGTGTACCAACACTATAACATTTTCAAAAATGGAATTGTAAATTATAACAAACTTTGTTCATAAATGGAGAGAATCCGTTTCAGTAGTAAAGCAATTTGAAAGTTCATGGTTATTAAGGATAAAATAGTAAATCCCAATGAATAATACAAAATCTCTGAGAAATAAATCAAATAATTTAAATAATAAATGCATCTTACGTAATGTTTCCAACCAGCAAAAAGTGCATCCATTTCGTACGTTTCTGAAATACACAAAAATACAAATTAAATAATAAGTGGAAATAAAATAATTATATCGCTACCCCAATGCGAATACCATGGTATCAGCAAAATTATAGTTTTTGGGAAGTGAGAAAAAACTTCTTTGGTGTGAAATGCTGATAAAAAACAATTTCTATTTTTATTTTTTCCAAAATCGATATATCACCCTTTTTTTACATAAAATTACATCAAAACCTGAAAATTACTAAAAATGCTGATACCTGGTATTCGCATTAGGGTAGCGAAAAATAAATAAAAAAATTTAAAAATTCAAAAATTAATAGTAAATTAAGTACTCCCCTATTTGGATAAATAGACAACTCCTGGATATGGCCTATTACCATAAATTCTAATTTAATTGTCATTTAGGTCATGTTGTAATCATTTTTAAAACAAAATATTAAAACATATCAAATGGGTACTCACCAGTTAACCATCACCCGTTTACCCACAAGCGTAAATGTAAATTAAATTAAGGGTGAATGTTACAAAATCCAAATACATATGTCGCACTTATATATAATCAACTTAGTATATAGTAATATTATTTTTAAATATTCATCTTATCTAATATGGTACAATAGTTATAATAGACTCTACATAATATATGTACATAAATCTCTAATTTATTACAAAATTACAATACAACATACAACCATCGTATAAAATGTAACTTAAACAAAATTTTCGATGTAATTTAGAGCCTATATATGAAACTACTTGTTGTTGGACTCTTTGAGGAAACAAAGGGACATTTTGTTGTTAATAATAATAATAATATAGTAAAATGGATCTTTTCTTTTTCTTTTTTAATAAAAATATTATTTACATGTTTGAACAATTTTTATACTACTTGTATGTAATTAATACAATTTTTTACATTCCTATATATGTTTTAAATTGTTTCTAATATTTTTCTACCACAGTATTTGTCGTTAAAGTCGGAAAAAGTCAATATATACAAAAAGAACAGGAAATAAGTTATTTGAAATTCGTTAGAAATTTGAGCGAAATACATATATGTATTAAATAATATGACAGTGATAGTGTTCAATCATTTATATGGAATATTGATGAATTTTCAAAAAGTTGTATCTACATTATCTACATATTTTCATATATTATACATATAGAATAATTTGCAATAAACATTTATTCTGATTGACTGTATCAAAGCGAAAATTCATTTCCCAATTAACTTTAATTAAGAGTAAACATTTGATTTGTAGACTAACTCAAATATTCCACGAATTGGTAATAAATAAATCGTTATTCACAGTAAAATTATTTATTATTGGCAAAAAACCATCAAAGAAACTTTTATTTTTAATTAAGATTATTAATTTTTAATGATGTTAATTTAGTAGACAGATCACCATAGTTAAATGGAACATCAAATATTAATTATTTTAACATAAATAATTGAACTAAATTGGATGCAAATTAATTTTTAATGTTTAGTTTAGTTTTTATAATTTTTATTATCATCATTGAGCTCATTCTTTGTAATGGAGAAATTCACCACTTTTTTGGTTATTATTGAAAGTTGGTAATACCATGATCTAATGTCTATTTAATATACTCTGTATTTCTAATGAAGATCTCTGGAGACGCACAGAACATAGCAGCAATTGAAGTAAAGTAAAGAAAATGGAATTGGATCGGGCATACACTTTGTATAATCCACTTGTCCTCCCACGACGATAGATACTCTATATAGAGGAGACTGGAAATTGATTATTGACACAGAAAAAAAAAAGAATTTTAACATCGGTATAGAAGAGTCGAAAGAACATTCTAAAGGGAAAATGAAGTTCCACCACCAGTACTAATTGGTAGAATGGCAGATGATTTAATCTATCGGTTTTATTTTTAAGAAAAATATCTCAATATACTACGTATCTTAAATTGGGATTTTTACTTTAAAAAAAGCCAACTAACCTTAAAAAAACTTAAAATTAAAAAATAGCAAACGTTAAAATAAGATTTTGTAGTTACATTTGCAACTGAGAAATTTAGAGTAAAAGTTAAAAAAAAAGCCAATTTATTGAAAAATTGTGAGAACGGTTGAATAAGGTTACATTAACTTTGGATTAAGTCTAGCTTTTCTAATCGGGTCTAATAAACGGTTATTATTTAACTATAAATGTTTACATGACATTCTGAAAACGAAACATTTCTTAAAATATGTAGAATTTCTATCGTTAAAAAACCATTTTACCTGTAGTAAGTATATTTAGGTATACAAATTAGACTGGCTGAAGTTGTAAATATTTTTTTTTATTATTTCTGCAAATTGAAGTTATATGAATTATAACTTTGACTGTGATATTTTTTTATATATTTATAGAATATTTAACTGTAATATGCATGTTTTTCTTTACATTTATGCATCTATTTTTTTTTTTTAACATACAAATATTATGTGAACAGAAAAATATTGGGTTTATATGTATTATTGTTCATCTAAAATGTGTTTGTCTACAAGATTTTTATTGTCTTGAGAAAAAGGTACGACATTTTAATATTATATCAATAACACATCAATATAGAATCCCTATACATACATATACAATTACTAATTAATTACAATACACAAAACTACCTTTACTATTTTTTAAATATATCTAGATAAAATATTTTTTTAATATTATCTTTATATGTATATTTCAATTGTACAAAATGAATGTACATATGATGCATTAGTTATTTTAAAATATACAAACAATCTCCTTGGGCTCAAAGAATATTGTTTTTCTTAAAAAACTAATTGTGCATAAATTTACATTTAAATATATATATTTTTTTAAAATTTTTAATTCTTCAATTTTATCTAAAATATTTTCATTTTTATTTATTTTTATCAAAAATAGTTTACTTGGCACCATTTTATATGACATTTTATATGCCGTTTGGTTTTGTCAACAATATTTCATTGAATAAATATTAATCTATTAAATTAAAAAAATTGTTTTTTTATTTTGTTAACTATTTAAAAAACTTCTTACAAATAAATAAGAAAAAGAAATTCAATTTGACTGAACTTGATTTGAAGTGATTATTTTCTCAGCACACAGAAATCATTGAAAATACGATTTTAATCAGTTATCCAGGCATTATGTGCCGTTTTATAATTATCTTAGCTAACCACACAACATATAACAAATAAACATACGCGATTTGTAAAATCATTAGATTGTAGGAGAGATTGGTTAAAAAGGATTCAATAGATTTTACTAGACTATTGGGCCTAAACCGAAATATATTCGTAATGTTGATAAAATGTAGAGAATAAGAAAATGAAGATTTCATCAATAATAATAAGATTTTTTTAAAAAATGGCGGATTGAAGTTTATATTAATGTACAATACAAATCCAGCGATGTATAGATGTTTCGTAATTATATAGTAATAAAAATTTTCCAAATTGAAACTTTATTTTTACTCGAAATGTTAGCTATTTTCATACATTCCAAGTTCCATATAGTAAATTATATGGAAAATCACTGAAAATGAATGAAAATGTCCGCAAATTGATTTGAAACGTTAATAATATTGAATGTTATAGATAGCAGTAATATTATATACCAAGTCTAAACCTCATCGTTTAAGTAAAAAATCTACTAAATTATATTTAAGAAGAGAGATATTATTCTGAATGTAGAATGTCCACATTTTATTAGTTTATTTCCTTTATGCAATCTTAATTTTTCGCATACAGTTCTTGTTTGTGTTAGTTTAGGGGTAATATAAATGTCATATTTAAGTAGACAACATTTATATGAAATTTAAACAGTTCCTTTTAACAGAAAGAAACGCCATCGGGCACAATATATTTTATTTTCTTGAATAAATACGTATACGACGTGCTGTGAGAATATTTTTTTTTTTTTGTATCATATGGAAAATATTATAATAATGCTTTTGATGTTTGATTTATGCAAACATTTCTGAATGTTCAAAATCAGCATATAACGTACAAATATGATGTCTTCCATTTTACCAAACTAAATGACAGAATGCTGGAAGATGTAAACATATCAAAGTGTAGAATAAATTTGATGAAATTCTATTAGAATAATGATGTCAAGAGTCGTAGAATGTAAAATAATTGAGTATTACTACATTCCTTGTAATCATTTGAAATTTTGAATTCTAAATCATCCCTTCTTGTATGTCATCAAAAAAAACTTATTTAACTGAATCACGATATTAGATAGATCTACATATATCATCATCTATAATTCACATAATTACATATACATAGAAGAAGTCATTAATATGAGCTTACAGAGAAAGCTTTTCAAGTTTCTTCAACAACTGTATTTCTCTTTCTTTAAATACAAATTAATTGGTCGTCAAATTAGAAAAAAAAATCAATAAAATTACAAATTTTGTGAATAAACATTCTCTCGATACTCACCACTAACTATGCGTCTATCCCTAGATTTTGTTGAGCTCTTTGTTGATGAACTGGTACTTCGTGTGCGACCAATTCGATTATCTCTAGTTTGTACAATTCTCTGATCGGCCCCGGAAAAATTGGCATCCTCTCGTGCCGATGTTATGCTATCTCGCTTTGAATATGAACCCTGTGAACTTTTTCGACTAACTATACGATGACCATTATGCACATCACTATAATCACTTGATTGATGGGTGAACACAAAATTCGGAAAATTTGGATCAATTTTTTTCGGACTAATTGGCGTCGAAAATTTACTAATATCCGGCAATTTCCGGTGATGCCTTTCTGTTGATGAATTATGTCTAGATATACTACGAATTTTCTCACCCCTTCGTTCACGTTCCATCATATCCAAAATGTCCATACTTCTCTCACGTTCTAGCAAATCGATAATTTCCATATCTCGTTCATATGTGCTGGACGATTCACGGCGTGACATTACATCAATGTCCGATAAAAATTCGCGACTACGTTCCGAACTTAGACGACTTGCTTTACGATGATTTACATTTACACTAACAAGACTATCGCGATCGGATGGATGATGTTTATCGAAAAACCCGTTATCGATATCGCCACCATTACAGTATGTGCTTGATGTTATGTTCGAACATGAATTATTTATCGTTTCGACCGTTGCAGTACTATCTAATAATCCGGCTACTTTAAGGCGACTCTTTAGAGCCGTACTAAATTGGTCTATGTTTTTATTTTTTGCCACTGGTTTTGTCTCACTAATCACATTAATTTTCGATTGTTTTATCTTTTCACTACGAACTATCGGTTCGGTGGGTGCCCGCATTTTTGATTCGTCACACGTTTCCGTTGTATTCTCTTGCGTTACCGAATTATCGTTTGACCGTTGTGAACCATTATTCTTATCCGATTGTTTGGATGAGAGGCGCAAGTATCCTCTGAGACGTTCTTTGGCCACTCTATTAAAAATGGAAAAGAGTTATTATTTTAAAAACAATTATTATAATTAAAATACGTAATAGTTAGTAGCAAGATCATCTTTAAGCATTTATAGATGAATTTTTGCGATTTAGGGAAGGAATAAATAAATTAATTCATTGTAAGTAAAATATAGAGTTTCTTTCATCCACACTGAAGAACAGCTCAATCATAATAAATGAATTAAATTTAATTTAAGTGTCAACACTTTGGTGTTAGTTTAAATTTGAAATGTAAATTGCTACAAATAGCATGTGGTTATTTCAGCAAACACTACAATATAAATGTACCTGTCATAAATTGTATTTAACTTTAAATAAATGTGTCATAAATGTCATTGTTCCATATGAATTGGAAAGTCTGGATTTTAAAGACGAATCTTTCAATACACTGGATTATTCATTAATTGGAATGTTTGAGTAACAACTAGAAAAAATAAATTTGTTGGTTAATTAATTTGGCGACAGCAATGCGACTTAAACGTCGAATTTTTTCTAGTTTTGGTTAGTACGTAAATAATAACAAAATTGAGTTGTCACAAATTTCTAAAGTGCGTTTCTAGAGAATCGTTCGAGTTTTCCTAAAATTATTTATTTTCAAATAATTTCTGAATTAATTAAATTTTTTATTCAGGTTTAGATTTTTTTAAATAATAATCCAGACATTTTTTTCACTATCTTCTAGTAGATATGAATTTTCAATGTTTTTGTTTGCAAATAAACATTTTATAAAAATGCTCTTAGAGGGCGAAAAGGCAATAGAAAAATGGTGGACATCTTGAAAGCAGAAATTTAAATTTTTCCACGTATAGAATGAGAAGACATCAAGAACTGATTGCTACTAAAAAAAAAGGTGAAATCTAATTTTCTGTAACACGTTGGCGGACAAAACATTATATGCCGACAAGTGCCAACCATTTACTTAAAGGACTCTTGTCTGCCATCGTGTTAAGGAGTTTTCTTTTCCTTTGCAATAAAACACGTACGCTAATGTACCATTAGCAGTATGAAATCGGCAAATCGCTCGAGGACACGTAACTTTACTGAGATGAGCCTATGAAAATGCAAGATGTATGATCCTGAAATTAAAGCCAATCATTATATGTATTGGTGAATATTTGTAGTTAGAAAATTATGAAGAGAAAACGAGGACTATTTTAGCAAATTATGTTGTTTTATCATTTTTTTTTCTTCAGATTTTCATGTCAGGACGTTCCATACCTGACCTAATAAATGTTTAACGACTTTTCCTTTATAACAACCAATTAAAGTTTCTGTTTAAAATGGTTGCGTGATGATTGGATAATGTTTACGCAGTATTCAACAATTCACATCAATAAATAATGAAACTGGGCAACAAGAAAATATTTCAACCTACATATATCTAGGTATGTATACATATAACGTGATATAATGTTTTTTTCTTCGAAGCCTATAAAAGTACAAGTGTACACGATCCCTAATGATTTGTTTGAAACATTAGTCAATGTCTTGAGAAAGAAAACAAAAAGTTTCGGCTAATTTCAGTATGTAAACACAAAAATTGTTACATAAATAAAATAACTATATACATATAGGAACTACATATATATATGTACTATGTACAATGTACATATATTTACCGCAGTTATACAAGTTAAATATACTTACCTAGATAGAACCCATGATCCATATATACATGGATTTATAACAGTCGGCAGGAATGCTATCCAAACAAACATCAAATATGTAATATCAAAATGTGAAGTATTTTCGTATGTCTCCACCAATACCATTCTTGCGATCCTATAACGGAAATATCCCAAAACACAAAAATCAATTAAATTACAAAACTAAAATTAGCATATGGAATGTGAATACACACAAATATAGCTGATGCCTCACCTTAAAATCATTAAAGGACATATACAAATAACTTGAGTGGCTGCCATAGCTCCTAGGTGACGTTGTGTACGTTTTTCACGTGTGACATCCAATTCAGCATCGTATAGATCATAGGAACGGGCACCAGTAGTACGGGTTGCAGTTCGGGTGGATGATGGTGTTGTTGAAGTAGTTCTAATATTGGAGAGAGTAGAATTTTAATTGGAACTCTATTGTATTATTATATGGCACGTACTCGTATATACTTGGGAGCCATATTTTATAATTGTTCAATAGTGATTTATAATGGGATAGGTTTTCTTTTTTCTTTTGTGTTTGCCTTTTATGTTATGAGAGACGCCTTAAATTTATAATTAAAATTCTTCTGGTATTTTTTTTGTCTTTTAACAAAGATTTTCATATATTCACCGTAGACAAATAATTTTATTGCCATCGTCTTTCTCATGAAATTTTAACTCGAAATATTTCCATCTGTTTGTCCGTCATCAAGATACCGAGAAGATTTTTAAAAAATCGGTGAATTGGAATTTTACATCAAATGTAGCCCCAAATTTAGATTTAGCCTTGCAGGAATTCAACGATATATAGATGTTAGGTCTATCTCGTCGATGAGTATTTATTAAAAATGTTTCAAAATTAAATTTTCCTGGAATTTAAGCCGTATGCAGGTGTTCAATAGTAAATGAGTGGAAATGCATGTGAAAATCTATACTTGAAATATGCACAAAACAATTAAAAACGTTAAAATTAAGGTCAAATTTATGGAATTCGAGAAAAACATTTTTTTGTTCAGATTTTCCCAATTTTCCCTTACATATCCTTGAGATATCCCTTAGATTTTCGATGAAAGTTCACTAACAAAATTTTATCCTCTAAACTACATATGTACGTACATACTCATACATATCACAATTTTTCTGCAATCAGTTAATTAATTTCTTTTGTATTTTACAATTTAACGATGCACTCTTATAAATTGTTGTTTTTTATGATGACAGGTAATAGTTGCATCAAGGTCATTTGCTCGAGGGTGATATAAAATAATATTGCACAAATACCTATTTATGTATATATGTACAATGTACATAAGTACGTACGTATATGATTACAGTAGCCTTGATAACTTCTTTATAAATATTTAATATCAAAATGAGTGAGTGCACAGAAAAATATATATGTATAATCTAACTAAAATCAATATAATTGTTATTGTTCTATTAATTTAGTTGTGCTTTTTCATAATTAAATTACTCTCCCGCCCCTTTCTACGTTTATATAACAAAAATACATTCGTAACAGTTCTTCATTGGAAAGGAATTCCCAATAGATATGGATGAAATAACAACACAAATTAAACATAAAAAATGTATCCGAAAAGGCGTGAAATAATTAATTAAAGTGTAACATATAGGAACATTTATTTGTTTAATTTATTAATTAGTTATGTATATGTGTATTGGTCCATTAACATCAATTAGTTTTAGGTATATTTGTATAAGGTTGTACATATTTGTTTACGTATTATTTCTGTAAATAAATAAAAAAGAAAGGATTTTTGTTGTTTTTTTTTTTAGAAAATTTGATTAGGATACAAATAGATAAAAAATTGTAATTAATTTGTGGCAAGAATAAGAAGATAATCAGATAATATGAAAATTATAATCTAATTTCCTCTTATTATCGTGATTTTTCTCAAATATATTGGGGTTGTAAATTCCTTTCTTAGATATGTGTATAACAAATATAGAAATAATGCCATCTGTACGAAATGATAAAAAACTTATATGAGAAGTTTTCTAGAGAGAAATTCGATATTTTCAACCATATTTAATGTATTATTATACGAGTATGAAGAAGCATGCAATATGAGTTCTATTTTTATCAACATGTTGGATTTAGAATTGCTACCCTTGTCAAATTTGCTATCAAGTTAACCATAAACACACCCTTCAGACATATATTTATGATCGTTATGAGTGTAATTTTTGTTTGTTTTTTTTTTTTAATTTTTGTTATCTAATACTATAATTTATATTCTTATATAAAAGTTTATTTTCAAACTGAAAATGACGTTTTTTATACATATTTTCCCTGCAATTTAAAATTTGTCGAAATAAGATCAAGATTCCGGCTAAACAACTGATGTTAAAAAGCTGAAATTTTGACAGATTATTACGTAGACCTAGAGTAAAATCTTATTTAAAAGATACAAAAAGACCAACAACTACATTCGATTTTATATTATTTTCATGTATTGTAACATAATAAAACTTATTACCTCTAAATCTCAATCAAACTGACTATACTTTTATGCTGGTTTTTGGTTAAATTCGGGTACTATATAAGATATAAGAAACATTTGTGTGTGAAATTTGGTGACCAATGAAGTTCTCATAGAAGTCGATAAGATAAAATTGTACTTCATAAGTTTCGTAACTGTCTGAACTTCAGAACTTTGAACTTTGAAGAGAGGACAAAGGACATTAGCACCATATATCATACAAAGAAGGGTACCTAATTTTTTTTATTTTTGGTGGGTATGGATACTGAATACTCAACTAAAATATTCCTGAAAGCTGAAAGTTATAGCATATTGATGATGTCGGTGCTAATATATTTTTAATACATTTTTTTGGTTGAAAACAAATATACTAAGGATCGCCATCTATATTACGATAAAATTGAAAACATTACAAAATAATTGCATTAGGCGAAAAGTGAATTAAAAGTTTGTGGTACCAAATAAGAATTGGATAGGAAAATAAAAATTTGAATATTTATAAATTTGAGAAGATTAATGATTACACGTAATGTGTAATGGAAAACCATAAATTTCAATTTAACACCGATAATTTGGGCTCTAACATTTTCGGTTCATTAAATTCGCAAATAATTTACTGAGTTACGGTATGAGTGGCATTAATTTTATTTTACTTTCAACATGAGAACAAAGAATGTATTACTAACAGTAGGAGCAAAAAAAATATCTGCCTAAATTTGGGTAAATGAACCATTAGTAAATTGTTTATAATTAATCAGAGTATATATTAAATTCAATAGATAAATTTTGGTATAAGACAATTGGAATCTTTATTATATTGTTGCTATTAATAATAGTAACACTGAATGGTTATTGTATGTATTGTTTTTCCTCTCCAAAAATCAAAAATTTCATGAAACGTGAAAGGAAGGGATGTTTTAACTATTAACTCTAATTCCAACTTGCTTATAATATCTTTAAAAAAAAGGGTCATTTTTAAAAGAATTGCTGTCAAATCAATTCTATAAATAGCAAAAAATGTTTAAATACTAACCTCTGTCTGTTTCTAACATCCGCTCTATGTTCAAACATCATAACACTCAATGGTCCTTCCGGTGGCCTTAATTCTCTTGCCGTACGTATATATAGATATGCCAAAATTGTAGCTGGTGCACAATACCTTGAAAAAATATTTGTGTTGAAAAATGTTACATTGTTGAAGAATTTCATCCTTACATTATCACAAAAAGACCTCTCATATATTCTTGCATATCATCCACCAGGTTTACAACGCAAATGCCAACACCACGAAATTTTGGCATGTACAGCTATAACACGAACAATACATCATGACGTTAGATATAAATTTATTGGAATAAATTTGCATATATGAATTTTGTTCTATATGCCATGTGTAATGTGTATCTTAAAACCAGGTAATATGTAAAATATGCAACAACAAATTGGGATCAACATGTTTTACTGCATAAAATAAATAAATTTTTTTTTTCTCCCTACACACATACATACATAATATATAATATATGTATGTAGTGTAGCTATCTACTATAATATGTTCCAATATACATCAATGTCACAAAATAATTTAAACTCACGCCTAAATCCAAATATGTCGTGTAAATTGGATAAGGCAAGGCAATAACCATTCCAGTAAGCCACGTGGCACAGCTACAGACAAACGATGGAAATCGTCCTTTTAATGGATCACCCAACCACCTCATGCGATCCCATGCTATTAGCAGATGTGATATGATTGCTACATGTAAAGGTATATCCTGAGAAAAAAAAAAAAAAAAAAATTAAAAATCAAATTATATAGTCAAAATCTGTGTAACATCTCTCCGCCCAACATCCTTATACATAACACAATTCTAATTTGTTTTCAATAACTTTATTTATTATTTAGGGGAAGGTGTGTGCCAAAGCCGAAAAGCTTTTCTTGTCACAACCTTTTTATTATTTTTATAGAATTTTTTTTTTCTTCCCCGAAATGAATATAACTGTATTACATTGAAAGTGAAAGCTTTTTGTGTTTACCCTTACATTACATACCTACCCTTATAATAATATAAACTTAACTGTAACAACGTTATTGTGTGTGGCAGAATACGTAATACGTATTGTATATATACACACCGTATTATACGTATAATACAAACAAAACAACACAAAAAATGCCGACGAGAGAAAAGTCCAGATGAAATATGATCAAAACATTTTTTTTTTTTTTTTGAGGAAAATGGAAAATTTTATGTACCATAAGATTCAATAAATTAATTTTATACTCGAATAAGAAAATATAATTTATCGTCCTTGAGAAAATTCAATTACATTTTAAAAGAATGACTTCAATGTTCCAATTTACATTTATGTATTTGTTTAAATTTATTTTAACCCTTATACATATAATGGGTATGAGAGTTCAGTGGACGATCTCAGAGATTTAATATTTCACTGAACAAGTTGAAGGACCACAATCTATTTTCGAAATTCGAACTATTTTGTTATTAATAAAATTGTTCCATCTACATATCTCTTGACAGTATTAAAACAGAGTGGAATGATAAATTTGATCTTATATAGGCGTAAAAAATTATTGAATATTTATAAGGTCTAATAGGTTTCAAAGAAACTAGGTCTTATAGGTTTCAGAGAAATAAGACCATATATATAATGATGCCATTAAAAACGTTTTGAAATTTTAATGACATCTCGGGTAATTTTGTTACATTTGTGACATCTTTTCGGTAACAAAAAGGATTATTTTATATCGAAATCGAGTGTCGAGTATAACAAAAATGTCGTATACAATTTTAATCAATTTTTATTAAAAAATTTATTTTTCTCATTAGCTACGTTTGATACAAATTTGATTTGATAGAAATCATATTTGTATTAAATCATATTTTTTCATAAAAAGTCTGTCAAGGATCAATTTCTATGCATGTTACTTTGTTACTTAATTATAACTGATTAATCATAATCAATTAAGATGAAATATCGCATGTCATACCTTATTTTACACATCCATACATATATATATGTCGGTACTACAATTATGTACTGCATATGATGTACAATAAAACTGATATACCAAGAAGAATGTTAAGAATTTCGTTTAATACTGAAAAATAGTCTTGGTTTAGCTCGCATCAAACATTGAACATCAGCCAGAAATTGATTTTACATTTATTTATTCATTATCCAAAGTAAAGTATTTAAATGAAGAACGATTGGGAATATTTGAAATTCTCCAGCACTTGTCATTAATGGTCGTGCGGGCAATATAAATTGAGTTCCAAACGAATGAGAAATAATCCTCATTCTCATCTATACCTCTATCTATCTAACCTACACACCATCTCAACACAATTAAATGATTTAATGAAATATGAGACTAAAAGCGAACAGCAAATTTAGATCATGTACAAACTAGAAGGGTTGTTATATGGAGTTTTATATTGGTACTGGTATATTAGCTGATTTATTGGAATCAATAATGATGATGGTTTGCCTGGATGCTCAACAAATATACCTTTCTGTAAGTATACAGCAAATAAAGTTCCACATGAGAAATTTTTCCATATAATGCCGGAAAATATGTTTTTCCTTGAACGTTAAAAATACCATATATTGGGGGAAAAACAGAAAAAAAAATAAATTCTCCGGGGTCACCAATATCGATAATAAAATATGACAGACTATATGGTTGATTAAGATGGTTTTAGATTTTTTTTTTTTATCATACTGTTGATTTGAGAAAACTTTTTTTCTATTATAAATTGAATAGCTAACTATATGTTTGTGACAGTTGACAGATAATATAAAGTAGATGCGACACTTTTGGGTACAAAACATGCAGAATTTTATTGGACTATCCGTTACAATTGGAGTATTACAGAGAATTTAATTTATTTTTCTGTTGAGAAATTTATTATAAAGAGAATCTTGGCGTTTATTAGGCATGGAAAATCTGCTAAAAAATCTATTGAAGTTAGACTGGAAACAAAGTTAAAATGTGAATCTCAGATAAAATATTTAGACTAAAAAAATCGTGTTAACACCTTAATTGACTGTAAATGGATGGAAGTGTGGATTTCCTCATTTCCTGGCACTCTCAGTTAATTTAATCTCCGGTATATTAGTTCCACACTTACTTTAATAAGTTTGTCGTGCAAAAATTAAATTTCAATTTTAGAAAAAATATTTCAAAAAATCGAAAGTAATCGAATAAGAATGGAGATCACGATGCTCATTTATCAATTGTCACGTCAATGATAAATACAATTTGTAGGTGACACCGATAATTTTGGTGCCTTAGTAAATTTATCTATTCAACTACAGTTCATCGGAAGTAATCAATAAAATAAAAAAAAAGTTAAGTGTGTGTCACTGTTATGTACAACATAGGTATACGATCCTTATTGGTAAGTATATTGTTTCTATACATAATACAGATAGATTTTCATCAATAGTTTGAGAGAAAACTATAGAAAATTAATAGATTGGTCCTTGTAGAAAATAAAATGTATATATTTAGAACGTAATACTTTCAACTAAAACGTGAACTAATAGACAAAAGAAAAAAAAACTCTAAGGACTCCATCGACCACATATAGATTTTTAGTATAAACTTTGTTAAAAACTCGATTTGAAGTATCCATTTGAGAATAAAAGTCACCTAATCTACTTGTATGTGAAGTGTGAAGTGTGGTATTGAATATTGTGTCGATTTTTTGAGTTGAGAAACTCTTATCTACCATATATAGGTGTAGGTATATGTAAAGAAAAAAAAATATAAAGATTTGTTTCCGTTTGTCTTACTAAATCAAAACTTTTTTTCTATACATTGTTGGTATATATGTATAGTACATACATACTTACCTCCATATATATACATATTTTTCATACTGTTGGTGAAAAGTAGATTTGTGCTGACACATTCACATATCGTCAATATTTCCAAAATATTTTTTTTCTTTTTAGATCGTACCTAATATTTTTCTAGTATTTTCCTTCGCTTCAAAAGTGGATTTGTACGAAATATTTTTTTTAAGTCTGGTAGGTATATTGATTGAATCAAATCAATTCCAAATGGCTCTATGGTTTAACATCATAAATCCCTCTTGATATTTTTTATACATACATACATACAATATTATGTTTGATTGTATGTATTGTATATAATATATTTTCTTTGATATATTGTTTGTATATTTTACCAAGTTTGAAATGAATGACATTTCTAGAATGTGTCCACTTGGATTATATTAAATATTATAGAAAACTCACTGGATTTATTAATACAGCAAAATTGTTATACTATATTTAGATATATTTAATTGATTGGATGTCTTCGAAATAAAATAGATATTAGATAATATTGTTTTATGGATTCACAACAACAAGTGATTAAATGACACATCAAGACTTTGTAGAAAAAAATCATAAAACTATCAAAAAAGTGCATTTTTTCAAAAAAATTCTTATTTTTTATCTCCTTAAAAAGCGATAATTTTAACACTTGGTTTAGAAGGTATAAATTTATTAGTGGAACTATGTTTTTCTTAATTTACTGGGTATTTTTGAATAATTTTTTTTAAAAATTTTAATTAAATTACTTATATTTTAAGCTATCGATGACGAAAATCGGTTCTGGCGCTTGATCACAATAATTATTTAAAATATATTTTTTACATTCAAATTTGCTGGAATAACCATTGAAATAAAATAAATTAGAATTTTCCTAACAGAGAAACACCCCAGGTGTGTAAAACAAAACTATAAAACAAAACAATACAAGGTTGGCAAAATGGACTGAAATACTCTCTTCACGACCCTATACCAATCAAATTATATGTTTTTTTTTCTTTTAAACCGTTTAAATTACTTCAACACTTCTTTAAAAAACATTTAATTATTCTCCCATATGAAAATCTCCCCAAAGCCCGTAAGTCATTCTGAATATGTTAGTATGTAGTACATAAATGGTATGTTTGTAATGGATAATTACTAAACTCATATTGTTTAACACTCTGAATCTAAACATGCAACAACACATAAACAAAATGTAATATTTTAATACTACATATAAATAATCTATTTAATATGTACTTTGATCCTGGATAATTCCCATTTACTAATGAAATGTCATATGTATTGTATTATATTATACTAATTAAAAGGCGTAATGTATGTTTCAGTGGATATTTATATCAGAACTAATGACTTTTGACACACTTTTGCTATGTGAAAAACGAAAGCAAATTTGCATATCATTCTGTATGGGAATATGAAAGTTTTCCAAATGTTTTCTCCCGAATAAAATACATTGGAACTAGGAAATATTAAATAAACTGTTATAAGCAAATTTAAAATGTGTGTGTAAAATGATAAAAAAATTGTGTAGTCTCTCCAATTATCAGATAATAAACGAACTTCGGTAATGGTTGACCATAGTTATATGAGAACAACTTCATGAGAATAATGAAAAAAAAACTCCTAGGCAGATTATTTGCTTTCATTTTGATTCTACATATTTTGTTGTTGTACAAAAAGATATCGAAGTACAGACACCGGCGTTGTGTGAACAAAAAATTTTGGAAACATGAATAAAATACATTTTGGAAACAAAAACCAATTTGACTAAGGTTTCTAAGGAATCTATATCTGCTCTTGCCAATGTTATATTTTTTACAACATTTTCTCCACCAAATAAGTTATCTATACCAAGGGAAATATAATAATTACATCCAGAACCTCTACTGTTTAAAATATGGTAACCAGATGGAAATAAGGAATGCCACATCAATCAGAAGATGATCTACTAAACGATGTTTTTCGCCAAAACCGTCCCTATCGTCTACTAGTTTAGCACAATAAACGTTTCTTGTCAAACAAATATTTACACCTTCAATTAAGGAACTAAGTCAAGTGGTAAATTTAAATTCACCCCACATTTTTTGTCCTTCCAATTCAAATTAACCCATTTCGAAAATGAAAACCTCAAAGTGCTTGGATTTATATAGAAATCAAATTCTATTTTTGTGTTTAAATCACCTCCAAATACCTTTCTCAAATATGCCATAACAATAAATTTTTTGTGAGTCTCCATTTTTTTTCCTTTTTAAAAGGCATTGTCGTCGCCTTATACCTCCATTATTTTCCAATCTGGTACCAAAAAAAAAAATACCACCATCTACAATTTAACTTTGACAAGGTAATCCCTTAACAAACAATCAAACTGAAAGAAGTGATGATCTGTGAAGTAGAAAAAAGTCCGTAAAAATTATATTATCGGCAATATTGCGTTGAAATGGTATTAGGTCGCGGGTAGTTAATTATGTTTTTATTAATAAATATTTTTTGATGGGCAAGGTATAAGAAAATAATTGGAATGAGACGAAAAAAAAAAAAAATCAAATAATTGGTTGAAAAGTAGGAGTTTTCAGTTTTCTTCCTTTTTTTTTCTTTTTAGAGGGAAGTTTTAATTTTCAAAGGCATTTTTTTTTGTTTATAATCATATTACCCCCGTACTTATTTTTCTTTTTCTTCTTCCAATGTATATGTACAAGAAAACCCCAACAGTAATACTTAAAATAATAAAATATTTACTCAGAATATAAATTTCGTTTTTTGAGGTATTTTCTTTTATGAGCACTTCACGTTTTACACGATTTATTTATAGAGGGCAAGTCTCTGATTTTCTGATTCAATCACCTTACCAACCCCGAAAATTCTTTTATATGTAGCACTCTATGCCGTGTCGTGGATATTGAGTTATGGATATGATTCTATAATAGGAGTATAAAATATATACTTACATAGATATAGTACTATAGATGAGAATAAAGAAAAAGTGCTTTTTCTCAAATTTGACGTAGGCATGACTACGGTAAATTGGAAAATGGGTACGGACAACAAAGAATTTTTTAAGGATGGCGGCCATCCGAAATTTATATTTTTCACATCAAATATAGGGTATTATACATAAAATATGGTCCTTTTAGAATTGGTTTATGAGGGCATTTTATACTCCAGTATTGTGGAAATCAAAAATTTATGATCTTTTCTTATAAAATCTATACATACTACAATACATACATACATATATTTATGAATGTACCTATCTACTGCTATAGCTATCCTATTGTAAATATCCAATAGCAATTTATGTATTATTTATTATTATAGAATTTCTTACTTATACCTCATTTTATACCTAATAAAAATACCTTAAATAATACCAATCAATTTAACGGTACATAGAAAGTTCGTAAAGGTTATTCAAATATTTGCTTGACATTTGAAGTGTTTAAGTGAAAAATTTCAAGCACGTAAAAAGTTATTTGCTAACATTTCAATTGTTACTATATATCAACTAGCTGTAATCATTGTCCTCTTTGATTATTAGAGTTGCAAATAAACACATTAGTACCTGGGTGTGAGTAGTTATAAAAAAAATGTTTTTTTTTTATGTATGAAAGCAACACAGTTTGAAAGTTAAGGTCTAAGGTAAGATTATTGCCTATCAAGGAAACATGGGGAAAATCTAAACAAACAAAATGTTGTTTTTCCGAATTCCATAAATTAATAATTAGCAACAATTTTAACGTTTTTAACGAATTTCACATTTCCACACATTTACTATCGAAAACGCCTAAAGACGTATAAGATATGAGTTCTTAAGAATTTAATTGTTTCACACATACATATATTGAGGTGGGCATAAAAGATATGTTTTAGAAATTCCCATTTGAAATTTATCCCACACAACAACGATACGGCCTATATGTAGGTATAATTCAAAAATCATAATTATATCTAAATAAAAACAAAAATTTAAAACACTAAAATCATCTCTTATAAAACAGGACTAATTAAAATTCATCCAAAAGTTTCGTTATCTCTTCATGTAAAATTATGGTAACCAATTTATGTAATAGATTACCTCTTTAGTATCAACTACCTCGCACAATTTAATACGTAAGTATATTACTAAACCAGATTCAAAATTAACCGCACCATTAATTATTTTTCAACTATGATAAGCATATTTAAATATACAATTCCACTAAACGATGGTGAAGTTAAATTCCAATTAGTTTCAGGATGTGTATGTACTTTGTAGACATAAATAAATAAATTCATAAAAATATTATTAATTTCAAGGAACAAGGAAAATTTAATACTATAATTAGAGATTAAATAAAAATTTAATTTAAAATTAAATATCTCTAAATAAACCTACATATCAGTGACATATATAGGTTGCCAGAGGATCTTCATTTAGGTAGAACCGATATTTACATACTGAATCATTTAAAATTTAAATATAATTGATAAAAGATTATTAAAAGTAAAAATATTTTATATAGGAGTACTGTAGGTGCTGAGAAAGTAATAAACTTTAATTTCAACT
Source organism: Platyura marginata (assembly GCA_026745375.1). Classification (NCBI taxonomy): domain Eukaryota; kingdom Metazoa; phylum Arthropoda; class Insecta; order Diptera; family Keroplatidae; genus Platyura; species Platyura marginata. Next base: position 16,804 of record JANSTT010020863.1, on the reverse strand, counting down.
TTATTCAGCTGTTACTTTATGAAACATTTTCAAATAAGTCCAACTTTTATGATATTTACAAAGTTTTAATTTATTATGAATAACTTTTTCCGTAGTTTTTCATTCATTATTTTGTAATTATATAAATGTATGTATGTAAAAGGTATAAACTGTATGTATATGTGTAGACAACGATAACTTCAGCTTCAATAAATTGAAAATGTATAATTGAACGACATATTTTCACATTATTATATTTGACATACTCTACAGCTACACAGTACATAAACAGTTTACGATAAATCACATACGTAAATAAATAAATAAACAAAAACTTACCTGTAGCAGTGGCAAAAAGAAGCAAAGAAATTGACCAAAAATCCAATTTTGTATAATAATCACCATAAGTGTCATTGGCAAAACTATTCCACATTGTACAAAATGGCAAACTCCCAAATTCATTATAAACGCATGTGTAACATCACGATATAATTTATATCTCATTATATAATAAATGATATAGCCATTGGCCAGTATACCAAGTACTGATAGAATAAAATATTGAACCACAAATATTAAATAAATATTGGCAAGAGCAGATTTAATGATTGGTTCATTTAACTCTTTGCCATGGATGTTATCGAAACCAGTCACGTAACGGACAATAATTGCTAACCAGTGTTCTGGTACATCACGCAATGGATTATCGTTGTCGGTAGACATTTTGCGTCTTTCTTTCTTTTCTGTTTAGAACGAAAGTTTTTTAACATGCCATCTGAAATAAATAAGAAAATTCTATTAGAATTTTGAATGGAAAAAATTCAAAATCGATAACGAATTTTACATTGAAATTTATACTTTTATTTGTTCAATTATAGTCTGGTGTCATTCGTACAAATTACAAATTATAACGAAAATCGTTTCTACAATGAAGTTATAAAAAAATAGCTGCCAGCCGAAGGCAACGTATGAATTGTGGTAAAATGAACTTTTTATAATTGATGGGTGAAGGATTTTTTTAAATCGATAACCTTTTGAGCAACCATTTTATAAATTGATGAAAATGAAACTGAAGGATATGTATAGACTATGTACTAGCAAATCTGTTAGTGTACCTATTCTAAAAAAAAATTTACGCATAAATTATACAGTACATAATGACATTAGAAAAATCTTATTACAATAAATTCACAAATAAAATTTAAGCTATTTTTACTGCAGTTGAAGTAATTCAATATAAAATTTACCTATCTTCTCATTTATGTATTTCCTTAATATAAATTACTTTGCTAAAATATCCTGAACCCAAGTTCAAATCTCAAATGTTTTTGAAATGTTCATTAAATAACCAGACAATTAATTGTCAATTTACACCTTTCCATATACACACACATACAAAGTTCATTTAGCTAAGATTGTATGCCAATTATACTCCCCTTTACACCTGTCCTGGCATCATTACAAAAGGATATTCATTCATTATTCAAATGGAACATAATAAAATCAATATGATTTGTATTATGTGAAAATTATGGTAGTATATCATCAGGGTTCAGTACATATTTACGAGTTATTTCAAGCAGTAAAATTGTACCGTCTCTATGTTAAAATTTATGCCACATTTTTGTATTTATTTTCTGTCTCGCAGCTCAAATTATTGACGATATAAATCTATTTTATGGCTTTTATTATTATGGGAATTCAAAGTACTGTTGCTATGTATATAGGAATTAAATTTATGATGGAAAACTATAGAATTAATTTTCATATTAGTTAACATAGGATATTGTGGAAAATAAAATTCGCACATGAAAATATATTTAGCAATTTTACACAATAAGAAATTTCTCTCCTTACTTACAATTTCAACCTCAGAGATTACAAACGAAAAACTTTTCAAATGAAGAACGGAAAACTTTATTTTATGTATCATACATACTCCAACAGTTACCAACTATAATTTATGTGTGGTTATGTTAACTATAAAATTTACCTCTTATATTGTAATTTTAAAGGAAATTGCTACCCTACGGACAAATAATAATGTTTTCTATGAATGATGAAGACAAATGCCATAATTAATATTCTGAAAAGAGTGTTGTCAAAATGACCTATAATTTTGCTTGTCAGCAAAAAAGAAATATTTAATTACTTGTTCGAAACATATAATTTGCAACTTTTAAGTGCCTATAAACTGAACAATGTTCGAACTTCCATAAACATAAACGGGCTTGTTAGTGATGTAAGTGACGGTAATAAAATACTATTTTAGTACGTATTGACCATTAAAATAGTAAATACTAAACTAATAAATAATAAACCACTCCCTAAACGCTATTTTATGCCTCCTTTAGAAATTTTAGGATCTTGAGTGGGTTTAGGGACAGAAGGTCCCTCTTGGCTAGGCAGTAATTCCCCACATGATCTCTCCTTTTGTAGATGAGTTCTCTGCATTCCGTAAAGAGATGTATTGGGGATTCTTCTATTTTTTCACAGAACCTGCACGTGCCACTTTTTCCCAGACATAGCTTCCTTAGGTGACACTTCAGCCTGGAATGGTCTGTCTGAAATCCCGTCAGCACCCTGAGTCTGTTTTTGGTCTTTCTTATACTGGATTGCCTTAGCTTAGGAAGTTCACTCTATTTTTTTTAGCACTTCTCTCTTCTTTATCCATTTTATTCACTACTAAATTGGCAAGCCTATAGTTCACTGACATCTTAAGTACATATTTACATGCTAATGCTACATACCTAAGTATATATAGGTTATGTATAAAATAGAATATTAATTTAACTTTAAAACGTTTATCCTTTGAACCCAACATATAATATATCTGTAATTATTCCTGTGTGCCTTAGCATAACCTTTATATTATACATTGAAGTTATATGTATATAAATATATTATTCGAGTATATGAATAGAAATGTATGTATATCTATATATGGTAGACATTCAATTTTAAATTAATAATTTGGTAAAGTACATCGTAATAAATGTGATATTCTACATATTGACATCAATAAGTACCAACATACTTATTTACTATATATGTAATAACAGTAATTTACAATTAATAACTGGTAGTTTATTTGCTTGTAAATATCGTATGATTAATAGATTTATTTAATTTCATCAAATTGGGGAATTTAGTATAAACTCCATGTCTATACAAGCGGAAACTAATATCGTTCATAATTAATTCTATTAATCGATAAATATAATTAATTATTCCGCATTTACTGTGCTTTAAACTTAACGAATAACGAATTGTAATTGTTTTGAGATATTTTGTAAATATTATTTGCTGAGGACGATTTGAAAATATCTATTGCCGTAAAATTCATACATTTATGAATACAATTTAAATGTTATAAATCTATTTAACACCATACCTACTATAAGAAATACGTGCGTGTTTTGTTCCACACAGCGGAAAAAAACACTAACACAAATTTTAAATTCAAGTGACACAAATTTAATTAGTACAAACTCTCACCACCTCTCACGACAAAACAACAAATCGAAAAATACACTCTAATTTGAATTCTTTGTTATATCCAGCACTCGCGGGTGTTTATTGTTCTAGTGTAAACAGATTTTGAAGCTTAAAAATAGGCACACCGAATATTAAGTCTTTGTCTACCCTCAATTTAGACGGCACACTCTATATTTGTCCATTTTTGCGTATTTACTATTTACAAAATCATTTTGTTCCGATTTTTTCTTTTTAATTCATCATCACAAATTGTGCACACTATGCCATTTAACTTTCTTAGATTTCATCAACAACAAAAAATTAATTTTATCTCATTATTTAGTTTTAACGAAAATTGTTTTCAACACCTCCATCCACTTGATAATTTAATATTAAAATTAAATGCAAACGACCCTTATTTGAAGTTTAAACAAAAGCTTTTTCATATTACATTTAGCTGGAGCCATAAAAAGTCCTCAACTTCATTACAAAGGAAATTACCTTAAATTAAATTATATACGTTTATGTAGGTATTAAGTATTATAAGCTCTAACAAGAAGTTTATTTCTCAAAAAAGAATTTTTTCTATATGGTTTAACCTAAAAACTTTAGATTTCCAGGAAAATTGATTATTTTTTGTAATTATCTACCTACATTTATACAAATCAACTGTTTATTTCTGCATAAATTTATAAATAGAAAATAAAAATATCTAAAATACACCTGGTTTCTATATCAAACAAAATATGTACAATGGTTTAATTATAAACGATGTTTTGGGGCCATTTTTAATTGGATTAATCATGGACATATTTTTTATTTCAAAATTGAAGATGGTTGATTGGTTTCAATAAATCATAAAATTCAGCCGCCAAAGTAACATAAGTAAATATGGGCATTAAATTGATCTATACCAGCACTTAACCATTTTTACTATATCCTTATATGTATGTAGGTGGTGCGACTACGACACTATACTCAATGCAAAAAATAAAAATGTTTTACCGCGAACATTTAAGTTGAATATGTACAATTGTACAAGTATGTCCCATGTGCATGATAAATTATGTCGATATAAAATCAGTTTCAAATCATATTTCTACGATTCGATTCCGCCGAAGAATCTTTTGATTTGCATCATACATCGGCTAGAAAAATTCTAAATGATACAGAATCACATCATTTATGATTAAGGTATCACACATGTGTGTATTCTATGGATTGCTTAGATACCGAAGATAATGATTTACTTTTGAGACATCGATAGGCCACTATGACACTTTATGCATACACCTACATTAAAAAGATGTCGAACAAATTTATTGAAACTTTCAAAATACGAAATATAAGTAGAATTCTCTGAAATTAAGATATTATCCTTTAAAGCTTCCTTTATAGAAAACTGATTAAAAATCATCTAAGGATATATGACTTTGTGTGTAGATGTAGATCAATCTCCAACTGTAAATAACCCAACAAAAAAATAAAAAATAAGGTAAAATCAAGTTGAGGGTAACTATGTACACACAAACATATAAGATATGTATGTATTTATAGCAATACATAACTTTCACTGGAAAAGATAGACGCAAAATGATGGTATAACCACCCTCACAACATGTGACAATGAAAATAAATTTACTTTTCAATTTGATATAGAACTTTTATGTATGTTTTTTTTTATGTTATGTAAAGGAATTCAAATTTATCGAAAATAATTTTGTGTACAAAAGAAAATGACAAGGGAAACTGCTATATGTATACCAGGTGACAGGTGGGTTTGTGTATAATATTTTATACACATATAGAAAATCATATAACTTGTATTCTTGAAGAATTTCGCTTGTATATTGTCCGATTTTTATTAAATGTGTTCAATACATAAGAAAAAGGATATTTTATTAGTGATGTAATATTGTTTAACATTAATTTAGGAAATTTCTTTATATTGTTCAATTTTCTGTATATGAAAGGAAACAAAACGAAAATTAATAAGAACTTCTCTGAAAAAGTAATAATTAACTCATTCATAATGAATACAACTCAGAATTATGTAATTCATTATATCATCCTCTATGTCCTGATTAACATGTTTATCAGAGGTGTCACAAACACATTTTCTGTATTTTCAATAAAATACTAATTCTAATTAGAATTGTATATAATGTTTTGGTTTTTTTTTCAAAAAGCACAGTTATAGTTATTGTGAGAGGGTGGGCGCCCTAGAGCGCCCGAAATTTCTTAGACCTCTATATATGGGCCCATTAGACATCCCTCTTTATATATTTATCTCAATTGACATGACAAGCTTTTTTTTGTAGAACAAAGCAGCACTTGAGGTGTGTTCTTTTTACGGAAACCTTACAAATGCTCGCAATTTCGACGTTATTTTTAAATATTGCCATTTTTAGAGATAATGTCATTATTTAGACTGTTTTTAAGTGCGATCCCGGCCTCAGATTGAAATCAACATACCAGAGAAAAACACTTCATGTTTCATCCGTAGTCGATCTTGAACCCTTGACCTCTCGCTCCAAAGGCAATCACTGAGCCATTTAGTCGGTATTATTCGAGAGGCACATGTTTCCATAATGTGTCTACCTACACATTTGAATGTTTCCTCTTCATATGCAGAAAAAAGGTTTGGTGGTATTTTTGCGGTCATCATTCTTTGATACTGTCATTATCGATTTATTATTTGACTATATATATATTAAATTCATAAATTATCGCATGTTCTAGGATATAAATGGCCGTTTACATTTCGCGTAAAAATGTGCGTGATGCCACAACAGGTAAAATATAAATATTTTTATGGTAGGCATTCTATTGTATTATATAACAAAGCTCATATTATTACTATATAACAAACAATTTATATTTTGTAAGTATTTTTTATAGAAACATAAAAACATTAGGTATATATATATATATATATATATAAGTATACATATATGTATATATATAATAACTATTTTGCACATAACTACTGTAAATAACCTAAAACAAATTACTTTTGATATTTTCCATTATTTTTATAGTCATGGTAACATCTTGTTATATAGGCCATCAAGCCCGTAAAATGTGTTAATATTTCATTTTGGTATAATTTCTATAAAAGGGAAGAATTAATTTGGGAACATGGATAATATGGTGATGGTATATATACTGTCTTCTTCTTATTACACAATACAATAAAAATGGTAACTAATTATAGACTTTATTATGCGAAAGTGGATTGCTTCGCATGACAACTGCTTTTATGTATAAAGAATTATTACAGCTAAATATTACCCTATAAAAAGTATTTTCATTAATTTTAAACTGAAATTGACCTAATACAATGATGGTTCTAATCATGTACCTACATACATAATAATAGCTAAGGACGTTTTTGTTTTTTGTTCGATTGTAGTGGAAAATTGATTTGTACAAAATTTTACATGTATTTCCACACATTTACTCTAGAATCATCAACAAAGTAATGTCATTTTAAAAATGTTTAAATAAATCCTAAGCAACGAGATATACCAGACATCTAATATCGTTGGATTAGTCATTCGAGTAGTCTAAATTTAAGAAAATATAAGATCTTATGTAATGGTCTGTAACGTAATTTGGAATATTTTAATAAACTGATTAATTATAAATCAACAAAAATTCCGCAAAAGTTGAGCGCAAACATATTTAATTCTTTTCTTTTTTTTGACTTTATATAGAAGTTTTTCTCTTAAGTCACTTGAAATTTTTGTTGATTTACATTTACAAAAATATTTATTACGACATATTTGACATTGAATTTGATATCTAAGTAGGTATTCAATTAAAAGTTCAGCGGTTACGAAACGATTAAAATTAAGGACTCTGTACATGGATTTAATTTGATTTTATGTGAAAACATGAAAACCCTTAATTAAGTACTATTCAGATGCTTCTTTTTAACAATTGAAAACAAAATCCTTTCGGTGATGAGAAACCTTTTTATTACACAACAGTAGACGGAGTAACTGCAAACAAAGTCTTATTTTATCGTTTTCTTTTAGAATGGCGACACTTTGTTTAATTATGTTAGAAGCATAATATACCAATTCATCCTTAATTGTTCCCTTTCAGGTATACATAAATAGAATATGTAATTTTCTCTTTGTAATAGCTGATGATAATCTCTTAAAGAATAATGTAATTTGTACATTTCAAATATATGCCACTTAAAGTTTGTAAATGTTCAACAATAATAAACAGTGAATTCACTCAATAATAACTAATTTCTGTTTTGCACCAATTTTTTGTTTTCTTTTGTGTTTTTCTTTAGAAATTTTCATGTTTACATTTTCTTGCCTAGCGGTTTTTAAAATTGTTTTTTTTTTGTTATTGTGTATGTGTATGTATTAATGTAAATGTTTTTTAGATTGACTTTTCTTGATAAATAACATTAACAACATCCATTACATTATTGAACGTTCCAGATCAATCAACAACATCTTTTATTTTTAAATATTTATCTTTTACAATATGAAAAAGTTATTTTCTTATTTTTCTCAGCCAATCAGAAAATTAAAAAGCCAAAAAATAAATATATTTACAGTATATAATACACATACACTTGAATTATACGTTCATTCTTTATATTACATGAAGTCAGTGTTTCCCAATCAAAATTACTTCTTTTATATAATGGAAATTAGATATTTGTATATGCCCAACGTATATATGTACTTGTTGTGCAGGAATTCATAATAAAAAAAAAGAATTATACGTCAAAAATTCTTGTTTCGAAGCATCCTTAAAAATGTTCAACAAGCAAAAAGTCAAAAAAAAAAAAACTTTAAATTAGCAGTTCGCGAATGTTCGTTTAAAATAATTTAAATTTTTTACGGTAGAACACCTAAAATGTCCCTTTAAAATATATTACCTTATTTAAATATTTGCGTCATATTTTTAAAACAAACGTAAAACTTTAGGGATTCGTATATAAAACTTTGGGAAACTTTTCTTAACTCTACAGCAACCTTGTGTATACCTGCCCGTTTATACGATTCTATATATAAAGAGGAAGCTGTAATTGTAATATCATAGGCATATCTGGGAGGTTGTATGAATTGTTTATAATAAACCAAGGTAGGAAAGTTTTCGTTGCGCGCACACGTTTTATTGAAGATAATGAGAACAGCAAGCAAAATTAAACAAACAAATGTGGTATTATACCTTGTACCGTTAATTTTAGATATATTTTCAAATTAATTGTTATGCCTCCATACAATTTTGGGTGAAATAAGGTAATTTGTAATTGTCTTTTACTTACATAATACCTCCCTACGCACTTATTATAGTACTTATATAGATAGGTACATGTACTCGTATGTATGTAATTATCCTGATTATCTTTAAATATATATGAACAAACAATACTTTTACATTATTTTAGTTGTATTCTTAAAAAAATAAAAAACAAATTCAGTGCAAGCAAGCGTCAGGTATAGTTTTGTAGATCGTATGTACCTCTTATATGCACAAAAAACAAATAACCGGGCAGGACTTTCCATTGTGTACATAAAAAAGAAGCAAAAATGTAAAAAAAATTCCAATAAATACTGAATACTGAATGAAAAACTTCTCGACCATACTTTCTATTGGAAAATATTTAAAATTTATTCACCCTTATTTCAAAATCGATATTATAATTTTATTGACTTAAATAGTCTAGCTATTATCATTAATTTAGAGGATATGACCATGAATAATGAATACTTATGTGTTATGTATTTACAAAAAAAACTCACAAAATTCCCACAGAACATTATTATTATAATTAGAAGTGTGTATCTGTACATAAAAAAGTATGTCAAACTTTTTCACATCAATTAATCATTCATTATATACACCTCCACTTAAACTAATAAAAACATGCGTCTATTAATCAAAGTTTTCCTAATTAGTTCTATAAATTATAGCATAATTTAACTACATAGATATGTATAGGCAAAATAAATATTTTTTTCAGATCATATTTTCATAAAGTTTTGTCGGTATTTCAAAGTATTTCAAGTGGAGGGCATGTATATTGTAACCAATTCATATACGATTTCTTGTATAAATTAAAATTTAGTCTTAAAAAATTTCTTTAAGCTCTTCGAACTTTCAAATAGAGCCAAATTTCGTGCTGGATGGACGGCGATAGTTACTTAAAACCAGCTCTTGCTCTTGTGAATTTTCCATTGAATTTACTTCTATTTTTGAAAAATTACATAATTCCAGAGACCAATCTTCCCACAAGAAACAAGAATGAATTGATGCTTAGTACAGTTTTGGTTCACTTTAGATAATAATTGTTGGTTCACATATGCATAATAACAAAAAACCTGGTGCAGGTAAATATATACTCGTATGTACATGTACATATGTACGTATTGTGGAAGCAAAATTGGAAATATTACTACGACGGTCTCTTTTTTGGAATTAATTCGGATTAAGGTATGTGTAAACACATCTGTGAATAGGAAAATATGTGTATCCTATCAATATCAGATACCCAGATAACACTTAAAGCAGGACATTGAAATTCGTAAATCTTAAATCTAAACTTTCTCATAGATGGACCTAAGATATACATCTTATGAATTCAAGTATCTCCAAAGATTGTTAGTTACGCTGATTAAGAACTTTAATAATATCCACATCCTTTGATGCTGACAAAATAAACTATCATCATAAAAAAAAAAACATTAAAATTTAAGCACGAAACAAGAAACATTGCCAAACATTATTTTTATCTAAGATTTTCTACTAAAAAAATATGACTCTCCAGAAAGAAAATAAAATACTTTGACTCTAAAATTAAAAATTTCAACCATTTTCTATCTATATAGAACCTAACTTATCTATGAACCATTATCCTTATAATGAGAAAAGATATGAAAAACAATCTTCCACCTTTACATAAATTTATGTAATCAAATCAATAAACCATGAGACCGTTAAAAGAAATTTGTTTTGCAACTGGTTTTTATTTTTTTTTCGGGAATATTTAATTACTGACTTTACAACTTACTTATTATTCAGAAAATTATGCAAAAAAAAGAAAATTATTTTGTAAATATTTTTTGTTTGCTTTTCTACTGAGAGAATCCTTAATTTTTCCTTTACCTCTAACTCGAGGCGAATAAAAATAACAGAGAGTGTATCAATATTGATACTGTTCTTGTTTTTTTTTATTGTTGGCGCTCCTTCGGTAAGAATAACAAAAATATTTTCCAAAGCACCCACACTCGTTATATTTTTTTTTTTAATATTCGATTAACACTAATTAAAAAATTAAAACAACAACAAAAAACTGACCACTAATCGATCATCAATTATGAAAAAAATTACAAAATTGTTCAATATGACGTGAAATCTAAATTCAAATTATTTTTGTTTACTTTAGTATTTCTGAACAATTTTTTTTCTATTTATCACAATAACGTTTTTATTTTCTTTATTTTGAAAAAAAAAAACACTTTTCACTTAGCTATAATTACTGTTTAACCCATATTATCAAGAGAAAATGCGTTTACGTTGAATGCCGTCGAGAAACTGAAATTTTGGTTTTAACATTAGCAATCACTGTGTATAGAGAGTGAATTTTCCACTTTCCAATACAAATAATAGAATAGGAAAATACTGGAATGGAACATTTTCAAATTGTTAAACATGCGCACTATTTATAACATCAGCTACAAGTACACAAGCAGAGATCAAGTATGAGTACCAATCAAACAGGTGGTTTTTGATGAGCATATATAGTAAGGAGATGGCACTTCTCCAGGATGTGTAGAATTCAAAGAGTTTTTCTTCAACATTGATATATTACAATAATATTATTATTATTATTATTATTATTATTATTATGGCTTATTTATGCGTGTCCTTTAGATCTTTAAATTGATGTTGATTGTAGCCGGTAGGAGTATGGATATACCGTATCTATGTACATATATGTATATCGATAATAAAGAGACGACGACGTGTTGCTTTTTTTCTCTAAATAACTCAAGTGAAATCAATAATAAAATGTTATGTCTGATTGGGCTGACTCAATCTTTTTATCTGTGTGGCATTGAAATGATTAATTTTCTTTTAAAGTAAAGCAGCAAACAATTTCAATCAATAAAATAAAATATACCTATAGGTACCTTAAAGTCGACCTCTAATAATGTATAATAAAATAAGGTGGAAAAGTTGTTGTAATAAGATGTATATATGTATGTGTACTAAATGTTTTTAAGTTCCATTATTTATTACCTACAGGAATTATTTATGAATGTGCAATTATTTATGAATGTGTAGTAATATTTAAATTTTCTTTATACGATAAACTCGCTGAAAGTGAAAAAAAACCTCTCTTTTTATTTTTCATATAACTTTGCCCCACCTTAAAGGGAATTTTTTTTAAGTATTTCGTATCGAAAATCTGAGGGAAAATCTAAACAAAAATAAGTAAATAGTAATATTAGGGAGGGTTATACAAACCCCATAACAAAATTATTAAATCCTTTGAAGTCTACCCTCATATGGGTATAAAAAGAAATTTTTTATAGCATGCCAAATTAAACATTACGTCTCTACTTTACCCTACTATATACTTAAAATATTCTTTTATTTTCAATAAACATATTTGATCCATTTATCGTCTCAACAAATTACGCAAATTACTATAAATAGGATATTAAATGAAAATTGTACACCTTTTGTATGATTATATAAAATAAAGTAATGGGCACACCATACACCGTAACAATTTAGTGCTAGGAATAAATTTTCAACTATAGGCACTATGTAATTTTCCATAAGCATGTATATTGTACATTGTATACTGTACGAATACATGGAAGCTCAAATTAGTATAGCATTCATTATAACGGAAATCATTATCTTGGAGTATAGCGTTATATACCCCAAGTGGTGATTGTTTCTAAATTAACTATGAATAATACAGATATTTGATTGGATAACGAAATAATTTGTTATGCAATAGAAAGGCGGCGTTGTATTTGTTAATGGTACAAGAGATACTATATAATGTACGTACATACATATAAGAAATGACTTATTTTAATGACGTTTCTATAGATAACAAAATTACATGTAAAATACCACAGATAACAGAAAAGGATTTAATTTAACCCTTAAATATCTACCCAAGGACGTATATTTGGGTAAAGTAATTATATTGTATGTATGCATTTCTGAACGTAGTACGTTAAATTTAACATTTGTTTTAATTTTCATGTCTTTTTAACCAAAATAACAATACAATACAATCATTTATTTTATGACAAGAAAATATTACAAAATATGCCTAAAAAATTGGAAATTTGTTTCATATAAAATATATCATCCCTCTCTCTATTTATTGTTAGCATAGCTATGTGTATTATGACTTAGTGAATTGTTCTATTTACCGTCATTCCAACTTATATATTTTTTAGTACTAATATTTCTCGCCTTTGTTGACTTTTATGTAATTTTCGTAATCTTTGAGTTACACCTATATAATATTATATGAAGCAATAAAATAAACGTATATTTTCGAAGTTTTCCTTTAATAAAAAATATTTTTATTGAGAAAATAGGCAATGTTTTTTATTATTATTTCGGTCGATGAAAAAATATATTTATATTTAAAATGCCTTTCGATGTATTACTTTATCGAAAATAGCTGGCATAAGCGAAAATTTTTTTCTATCAAACTAACGATGCCCCCCCAATCCATTTTTACCAATTTTTGTTTTTTTTGTTTTCCTCTTTTGCCATAAGTACAATTTGGGATTGTTTGATGGCAAAATTAATCTAACTTATGTGGTTATATCTCAATGTCTGAATTATTGTCCATACTCGTACTCATAGGAAAAAACATTTTCTATAATGTTGGTTTGGTGAAAGGTTTTGCAGCATTTATATATGTACAACGGATCGAATATATATACCTACATGCATACATATATGAATATGGGTATTTGAAAAATCTTTTTCTTATTTTTCGATGAGGTTTAATGTTCCTTATCTACCTAAAAACCTTTTTTTTGGGTTGTACGACTCTACGAACATTGACCCTGATGTATGCCTGTTATATAGAAAATATTTACAAATCTTTGGATTATTGATTTACTATAAAAGAAACGGTTTTTTTTTTATATAGGAAGAATCGTCTTATATGTATGCATATTGTACATGTACATTAAAATGCTTGGTAATATAAAAGGCAACAAGTCGATAAAGCTATTTATTCACGTCAAAATATACAATTGAAAAAGACTGAAGAAACAAAATGCAAGGAAATTCAGACATATTGAGTGGTACTACATTTGTACATACATATACTGGTAGTTGAGGTTTATGTAATCTTGTGAAAGCATTTTACAAATTGATTCACCTTATAGAAGGGTACCTATCCATATTAATTTATGAATAATAAAATCAGATATATTAGAATAATATCAATTATTTAGTAAATAAGCAGTAAAAGTTATGTTAAATATATAAATTATATCCGAGTTATAAGTCACAACAAGTCTTATAAGTCAGAACAATAATTACGAATTTGTATTATCCATTAAATTTCATCCTTCAGTGTCAAACAAATTTATGTACGAATATTTGGTGTGCTGCTTCTAAGGATAGATACAAATAAATAACGAGTTCCATACAGTGAAGCTATGGATATATTTTATGAATAATTTTCACATCAAACATATTGTATTTTCTACTTAAAAACAAAGCATTGAATAAATATTGACAAAATAAAACTTTTCGATGAACAAAATTAAAAAAAAAAATCTTTAAAATTTGAAATATGCAGTAGAAACACGAAATCTAGGAGGCTATTCATTAACCCCAATGTAAATCGAACAGTACAACACCCAGCACATACTGAACTTCATCAACAGTACACCGCTGGTGGGTAACATTTAACTTATGAACACAGAAAGGAACCATTGTAGAAATAAGAGTAAATATTGGTGAAATATTAAAATATACCATATAGAAACATGACGAAACACTGCAGAAATATGTAGAAACATTGTATAATAAATTGACCCGGCCGTTGATTAATAGAAATTACCACTATGGTTGATATTAATATGTTAAATATGCAGATAACACGCCACATTACAAAAAAAAATCAACAATCATTTTAATTAATCCTCAGTCTCAATAACCAAATTTTACAGACGCACTCTAATTAATTTCCTCAAAAATTGCTTTTACAATCCAAAATACAAATTTAAAAATTCTAAATTTAAAATAAAAAATTATTATTCATAAATGGCCCATGTGCAAGCTTAATAAAATAAGATTTATTAGTTAAAAAAAACACCCTAAAAAACTTTTGCGGAACATTCAGGAATATGCCACCAGGCATTTAGCAAAACCAAATATGAACAACAACTATAACTGTTTGCATAAAAAAAAAGTACTTTAGAGATATTGTTGGTAACCAGAAAAAACTTTTTTTTTTAAACAGATTGGATACATTGACACTTTAAAAAACAAACAAAAATACGATAACAAAGTTGGATGATAAATTACGACATTTTCTCGGTTATTGAACCTTAAAAACTTTATTTTTTCTAGAGAAGAAATACCGTATCGGAAGTGTTCCTTAATGCTTATATAACATACATACATTACATACTTAACGATTTCTGAATTCACCACACATACATCAAACAATGATAATTGATTGATCGATAACATTAAAAAATGGTTTTCATTCACCACCTTGCTTTTAGTAATTTCTTGAAAATTTTCTGTACATTTTCATTGTCAGAACTTTTCAAAACATCATTTTATAGTATAAATGAGTAAACTTTTCTATAACAAAAAAAAAAAGGAACAGGACTATAAATCACAACCGTTACTTCCAAAGATTACATTTAATGTTTGTATGTACGATATTTTGTCTAAATCAAATTGAACCTTTTCCAAATCAAATAAACTTCGTCCAAATCAAATTCAACCGATTTTTGTAAACTAGCCATAATGATATCAGCGTAGGTACTTTAGATTTTACATTATTTAATTATTAATTTTTCTATTAATTACATAAATCTTATAACAAAACTGTGAAATTAGCGATTTGAATTGACAAATTTTCACTTTGACTTAGAAAGAATTTAATTTTCGAGTAAAAAACCTATAAAAAATTATTGTTGATATTACTTTGGATTCTAAAGATTTGGTTTTAATATAAAAATTTGAATCTTCTCTATTGTTTCTAAAAGTCGATACATACATACATATACATAGTATATGCAGTTAAGCTAATATGGGAAAATGTTTTCTCTAATACTATAAATATAATGAAAAGTACAATTTCCTTGAGAAAGTTTTATTTTTGCGTTTGTTTGAAATTATCTGGGTCAGATTTTTTTATTTTTTTTTGAATATCTTCAATTTATTTTAATAATGTAATTCAAGGCATGTATCATGGCTTCTCTCAAATTAATGATATCTGTCGGCTTGAAAAGACCTGTAGACAGATTCAATCATCAAAAGCGTAAATAATAGATACAATGTGAACATTTTTGAAAATCTTCGGGCAGGTTCTTTTATTAAAAAAACATTCGAATTCAATAATAATTTTTACAATTAACTAACAATATCCTATTTAAATCTTACTGCGCAGAGAAAATTGTGATAAGAGAGTAGTTGAAAACAAAAATGCTACAGAGTTAGTTTTTATTCTGACAAAATTATTTTATTCAAGAATAATGCCATCCCCCCTCCTTGCTTATAAAAGTCCTCGATGAATTTAAATAATTATCGTAGAGAAACAGAATACTTACGTAAAAGTTGACAAATCTAAAGAACCAACAAGCCATCCAAATAATAAAAGTCTGCATATATTCCTGTTGTATGTTTTCAATCTTTACATATATTTACAGAACCGAATAGAACTTCAACAAATACTAATTTATCTCAGATATTTTTTTTTAATGTAAACTTAACTACAGAAATCTACATACTTTTATTGTGTCTTTTAAATTTCATTTATATTTTTTATTTCCGACTGACTTACTTTTGTATTAAAAAGAAATAAATTTTCATACTCAACGTAAATAAAAAAAAAACAAAGTTTATTTAAGATACATTTATAAATATAAAATAAAATAAATTTCCACACAAAACATAAAATCAATTGAAAAGGAAATGACGCAGTTCACTGAACAAAAGGGAACCGTATCTCTATATTTGCTATAGACTAATTAGGATTTTTTTTTATTTTTAAAGTTTTATCTGAAAATTGTTTTTTCTTCGATTGAAAATGATGTATTAGTAAATGCTAGCTAGAGAGGTATATATAGTA
>JANSTT010020852.1:0-46248 GCA_026745375.1 Platyura marginata | reverse complement strand
CTCTTAAACACTTAAAGGAACCCTAAAAAAGTGGTTCTGATAAAATCAAACAACATAAGGTATATCGCCCCACTCTAATGTACATTCTACGAAGAATCAAATTTTTCTTTAATGGGCTTTTCAGGGGTTATTTTGTTCTCCAAAATCCTATCACATTTTCTGCTTTTTATAAAATACTCCTTAAATAAGTCCCGTTTGACTTAAGCTAGGTAGATTCGAGTGGTTCCTTTCATATTATGCAAAAATATCTTAAAGCATACATGTTGTCCTAAAGCGAACTTAGGATTTAAAATAATTTTATAAATTGTTTTTAGTATAAATTTGTAACTTAAAATATATAAATAATGTCAATGTCAATGGAAAATTTGGACACATGCGGCCAATATCCCAGGCGCGCGACTGCCGATGTTACACATATGTAAGTACGTAACAGAAATGCTGTCACTTAAATCATATAAGTAGAAATAAATCTTAAATATCACAATTAAGATAAAATTCAAACGTAGGATAACGAGACAACAGATAAATTACAAAATAATTTATTGAGAGTTGGTAATGCAAATAAATTATTTAATGTCAATATATTTATTATAAATAAACGATTGGATATCCATAACCATAACCAATTTAACATAGATCTTTACAATTAGAAAAGGTGTCTAATCTTTGTAATCATAATATAAACATTACTTTCACCATTTTACGTATAAATATTGATGGTCGTGGGAATGCAAAATCGTGCACTATGATTCTTGCATAATTTTCCAAACACGCATATTTATATTTATACATAATCTTTTACCGGAGCGCATATTTTCGCAATTGCACAGATGGAAGTTTTCTTGTGCCAAGTAGAATCATACCTATAACGTAACGTTTTTTTGTTTTTTTTTTGCTTCATTTGGCGCGCAGTTCAATTATATGTACTTACTTAGATTTTTGCATGCAAACATTTATTACATACAGAAAATACTGACCACAAAAACATATGAAAAAGGTGAATGGCGCCAATGGTAGCGGGTCAATATACGCAAAATTATATATTGTTTTGAAAATACTTTTTTCTGAGTTACACAAATGGATTGCTCGGAAAACATTCATACGTACCTATATAGTAAGTACTACGAAATTATAAAAGGAGTTATATTTCTATAACGAATGAAAAAAGGAAGCCAATTCTATATAATCCACATATGTATGTACAATAGTTGTCCGTATACAGATAATTTTAGTATTTCTGTAAAAATGCAAAAGAAAAATTAATAATTTAGGTATAATTAGACACCTAATGAATGGGGTCTTTTGTAGTCCATGCGATAGTATCCTGTTAGTATCTATGGTAGATAGTATATGTATTTTATTTAGCAATCTCTGAGTTAGTTAGTTTTCCAACACATGGTAAAAACCATAGATAAAATTAAAAACACATCGGGTTTTTTTTATGAGATTATAATACAATAATTCAGATCAAGATTAATCTTTTCTAAATGATATTCCAGATAGTGTATCAATAAAATTATAATTAATGGAAACATAGCGTAAAGTCACGTTATATGCACGTAAAATCAGAATTCTGTATAGTAACTATTTTGGCTACTGACATGAGATGACTGGGGCATTGTGGGGTCAGTTGACTATTTTGATTTAATAAATTTAATAAACGGGTAATGCGCAAAAGTTAGATACCTACCAACAAATCATTTATTTGGGAGTTTTTTTAAATGACAATATCTCGTCTATATATTGATGCAGGTGAGAGAGGAAAGTATGCTCTATACAGGAAATAATAATAATACTAGGAATTATTATAGAATAGATCACTAAAGAATATAGATAAGTATTTACTAACTCCTAATCTAGTACAATCTAGTTTAATTATAGGATTGTCGTCACAATCACATTATATAAGCTTAACAGACATTTGTTAATAACTAACCACATATTGTAGATCATCATCCAAAGAATAGATGTGTAATCTACTGTAAGACTATAGGATATGTTATGTAGATTCAAAACCAATTAACCAGAACTCAATTATTATTTAGACGTTGACATGAACGCTGACAAACATTAAAAAAATTATATAAACTTATAAATTCCAGCAGTAGGTACACATTATTTGAAAGAGATAACGACAGAAAAAAAAATTGCCCAAATGCCATTACCATTACCATCTTGCATTAGGGTTGGGCTAATCTTGTATATACAGAATTCGAAAACCAGTTCAAAATACTTACAAAAAATAATACATTAAAAAAAATGCTAAAAACAAAAACATTTTCGCATTTTTTTTATTTTATTTTCAACCATAAAAAAAGCAATAATAAAACATAAATTTCCATTGAAACTTGAAATATTTAAAATATCATTAATAATGGAGCCTGTATCAAAGGCGTGGGCCTCACATTTATTGATCGATTGACATTTTTATGATCAACCAAATACCAATAAAGAATGCACGAACACAACATTTATGCAAAAACGAAAATTGATATAACTTTTACCTACTATACCTACATCTTAAACTATAAACGATTATTTTGAATCGGACACATTTTACTAAATTTACAATTTATTATTACATAAACTTAATCAAATGATTATCATCCAAAAGAATTAGTAAGTAAATACCTGATTTAATATGACAACTAAATTGCCTCATTTGTATAAGAGCCCCGAACGATTGTTTATTAAAAGGCCGTTTGCAATAAAATAAATGTCGATAACACAGAATATTTTAAATTGGCAGATACCTATTATGCGTATGGTTTTATTGAAAGATCGTTGATTTCTTAATAGTTATTTACATACATTTTAACATTTTCCACATTAGTACATGATTTTATAAAACATTATTTCATATTATTAATGTTGCATTTACATGTTTAAAAAAGCTGAGCAACATCAGAGAAGGGAATAATATACACAACACTATGGCATCATGTCGCTGTTGTTGTTGTTGTTGTTGTTGTTGTTATTGTTGACTTTATAGCTACCATTGGACATTGGGGGCCAATGAGAGTGCATCCAACAGCAGCAATAATTCTATATACAGTCTTAGTGCACTGTTAGTCATTATAAAATAATTAAAACTAAATGTCTCTTCTTGTATGCATATACACATACTCGTTGTACATCGATTCATATCTTTTTTAGCGTTTAGTTTTATTTATAATACAGAATTATTAATGCAATATTTCTGCAAAATATTTACAATAAAACGATCGGCTGGAAAATAAACGAAAAAGAAAAAGTAGTTGTATAAATTATGTGGCATTTGCAAAGTTGGTCCATTATGTGCGTTGGCTCATTATCTATTTAGCATAAATTTCAATTTCAACGTGTGTTTAAAAAACACTTATAAACTATTCGCTGGCAACATACATACATATATCATACTGCAGTTATAGATAAAAAAAATAAGATTAAAAACATTGCTCATAATTAATTAGATAGTGAATTAAGATAAATTCTTGTTAAATACTATCATGTAACGGGGTTTTGTCATATTAAAATAAAAAATGCCTACCTAACATCAGAGAACATCCACTTGATTATATATAGGTAATCCTCGGTATCCTCATAACACAGTTTAAAACACTCTTATACACCAGTGGTTCTGGCATGAAACGGTTCGAAAGTTATTAACAACCCTTAGGTTAGGTTAGGTTAAGTTAGGTGGCGGCGCCTTAACACGCCTTCAGCATAGATCACCTTTTGGATCCATAGCTATTCTACGTTTTTTACTGTACCTCTTGTTACATATTTCTTAGTTGATATGGCAATCTCTTTTTGTGAAAAAGCAGCACTTGAGTTATTTTCTTTATGATCAAAGAAATTCTCGCCATTCCACCGACACTTTTAAGCATTGATATCTTGAGATAATGCAACTGTATTATTATTTAGACGGTTTTTAAGTGCCATCCAACCACCCGGCATTAGATTCATCTCAACATACCAGAGAAAAACACTTTTCGTGTTGAACCTGGGACCTCTCGCTCCAAAGGCAACCACTCGATTCACTTCACTTCAATTTTAATTTACTTTGATCTTAATTTCATTTCATTATCGGAATGAATTTCTTTATTTTTTTTAGAAAAATGTATTTACTTACCTCTAACTTCTCCATAACGTGTTTTTGACGGAAAATCATATACGCTAACTTTCAGTTTGACTTCTTTTTGTATGTTTTTAATTTTAAAAATTGGCCCTTAAGTGCATTTATGTTTTTGATGATATTCCTAAAAATATATAAAAAAAAATAAATGAAAAAATTCTGACCACGAAAGAAAATTGAAAGTTAACCCTTTGAGACAGTATGAAAACATATGTTGCCATTAATTTTCTGAATGCATTTATTTAAATTTTCCGCCACAATTACAATTTATTTTCTTCATTTTCCCGTTTAATATAACAAATGACATATTTATTTAGATTTTATGGTTCAATATCATACGAAAATTGAAACATTTGAAAAGTTTGAATGGCTATATAATATGATTAGTCCCATTTCACTTTTTCCCCAAAAATCTTCGTTTTTTACTAAATAATTTGTAAACGCAATTATGAAGGTGCAATTTTATTCTCTTAGAAGTGCTAGGAAAATGAATGTCCTTAAGTAAAGGCAACATAAGTTGTCAAATAATACCAATTGCCCGATGAAAACTTTGGCAGATTTAGATTCTATGACCAAAAATTAGCTAGAATGAGTGTAAAATTTCAATAAATATGATTCGACAGAAGTTCAGGTCTCAAAGGGTTAATTACACATTTTAAATGAATTATAAATGAAAGCGAATTATTTAATGTGGAGATACACTAAACTAAATAATTAGCTAATAACTAAAAAATGTAGAAGATCAACACTATAAAATGTAAAGAGCAAGATATCTAAATATTGAATTACTCTTAAATAGCCATCATCCAACCCCACCTCTTTATCACATGTCTTTAAGAAAAACACAAAATTATCATGATAGTTTTTTCGATTTTTTTTTTAATTTCATAAGAAATTTGCTTATGAAGTTTGCCCATTTTTAATACAACAACTATCAATTTTCTCAAATCTCTATTATTATACTTATGCTGTAGGTGTAGGTGTAGACTGTAGGTAGAGTAGCTCTAATGATGTCCTACCTGTACTTTCATCTTAATTTTTAAACTTAAAATTTTAATTTTTTCAGAATGAACCAGAAGGAACGCCAGAACTACCTGCAGCTAATCGAGCTCTATTTTTGGAAAAAGTCAGACAATCAAATTCGGCATGTCAAAATGGAGATTTCAACACAGCTGTGTCATTGTATACAGATGCTCTAGCTCTAGATCCAGGCAATCACATTATTTATAGTAATCGATCAGCTGCCCGTTTAAAACAAGGACAATTTTCGCTTGCTCTTCAAGATGCAACAAAAGCTCGTGAATTATGTCCACAATGGCCAAAAGCATACTTTAGACAGGGCGTCGCGTTACAGTGTCTTGGTCGGTATGGAGAGGCATTGGCATCATTTAGTGCCGGACTAGGACAGGATGCCAATAATAAACAACTATTAAGTGGTCTTATTGAGGCAACAATAAAAAGTCCTTTAAGACATGCACTGGAGGCAACATTTCAACAGTTACGGGTTATGAAACTTGATCAGTCGCCATTTGTTGTTATCTCAGTAGTGGGACAAGAACTTCTTCAAGCTGGACAATATCATTCTGCCGTAACAGTTTTGGAAGCAGCTCTTCGAATCGGTTCATGTTCTCTCAAACTAAGAGGATCTGTTTTTAGCGCATTAAGCTCAGCACATTGGGCCTTAAATCAATTGGATAAGGCTATAGGGTATATGCAGCAAGACTTGGCCGTTGCTAAAAGTTTAGGTATGAACTTAAATTAGTCTAATTTTGCCAATAAAACTAATATTTTTCTCTAAAAAATAGGTGACACAGCTGGAGAATGTCGTGCCCATGGAAATTTGGGTAGTGCCTATTTTAGTCAAGGCTCATTTAAAGAAGCACTTACTGCTCATCGATATCAACTTGTTCTAGCTATGAAATGTAAAGATACACAAGCGGCCGCAGCAGCTCTTACCTCATTAGGTCATGTCTACACAGCTATTGGAGACTATCCAAATGCTTTAGCTAGTCACAAGCAATGTGTTCAATTAGTCAAACAAATGGGTGATCGTCTGCAAGAAGCACGAGAAATCGGCAATGTGGGTGCAGTGTACCTTGCGATGGGAGAGTTTGATTCGGCCGTTGATTGCCACACTCAGCATTTGCGATTAGCGAGAAAATTAAACAATCAAGTTGAAGAAGCTCGAGCATACAGCAATTTAGGATCTAGTCATCACTATAGAAGAAATTTTTCACAAGCCATTACATACCATGAACAAGTTTTGAGAATAGCACAGCAATTAGGCGATCGTGCTATTGAAGCTAGAGCCTATGCTGGTCTAGGACATGCGGCTCGATGTGCATGTGATTTTGTGCAAGCGAAACGATGGCATGAAAAACAATTAGAAATGGCATTAGCTGCACGTGACAAAGTAGGCGAAGGACGAGCTTGCTCGAATTTGGGTATAGTCTATCAACTGCTAGGTGAACATGATGCCGCTCTGAAACTACATCAAGCACATCTTACCATATCAAGGCTGCTGCAAGATCGTGCAGGTATGGGAAGAGCATATGGAAATATTGGAAATGCATATTCTGCGGCTGGATTATATGAAGCGGCCATCAAATACCACAAACAGGAATTGACGATTAGTAAAGAAGTTCATGACCGAAGTGCAGAGGCATCAACGCATGGTAACTTAGCGGTTGCATATCAAGCGCTAAGTGCTCACGATATGGCTCTTATTCACTACAGAGCACATTTAAATATTGCCAGAGAATTAAAAGACACTGCTGGTGAAGCGTGTGCACTTTTAAATCTAGGAAATTGTTTAAGTTCACGACAGGAATTTGCCCAAGCTGTACCCTACTACGAGCAATATCTTATGTTATCTCAGGAATTAGGGGACGTAAGCGCAGAAGGAAAAGCTTGTCATTTTTTAGGTTACGCCCACTATTGCATAGGTAACTATCGTGAAGCTGTCCGATATTACGACCAAGACCTGGCTCTGGCTAAGGATTTGCAAGACAAAATGAACATGGGACGAGCGTATTGTAATTTAGGTCTTGCTCATTTGGCGTTAGGTAATAATAACGCTGCATTGGAATGTCAAAAATATTTTTTGGCCATAGCCCATATGACCAATCATCTGCCTGGGAAATTTAGAGCACTGGGTAACATAGGAGATGTTCTAATAAGATCGGGGGATATTGATGAAGCAGCAAAAATGTATCAGCGCCAACTGGCCCTGGCGCGACAAGGTCGTGAAAGACCAATGGAAGCAGCTGCATGTGGAGCGCTAGGTTTAGCGCATCGTCTTGTTAAAAAGTTTGATAAAGCTTTAGGTTATCATACACAAGAACTTACACTAAGGCAAGAACTGTGCGACCTGCAAGGAGAATGTCGTGCTCATGGACATCTTGGAGCCGTTCATATGGCACTTGGAAATTACACGCATGCTGTCAAATGCTATCAGGAACAGCTAGAAAGAGCGCAAGAACTTCAAGATTCAGCTATTGAAGCTCAAGCATTTGGTAATTTGGGAATAGCAAGGTTAAATATGGGACACTATGAAGATGCCATTGGCTACTTAGAGCAGCAAATGGGAACGCTAGAACAAGTTAATTTATCAACAGTTCAGCATGACAAAGCTCGTGCTCTAGGGCATTTAGGTGACTGTTATGATGCGCTGGGTGATTACGAGGAAGGAGTAAAATGTCACGAGCGTCATTTGCAGTTGGCCATAACGCTGCAAAGTAATCGAGACCAAGAGAAAGCTTATCGTGGTTTAGGACACAGTCATCGTGCACTAGGAAATCTTCAAGAGGCACTAGTTTGCCTTGAGAAGAGGCTAGTAGTTTCTCATGAACTTGGTAGTATGGAAGCAAAGGCGGCTGCTTATGGTGATTTAGGAAATATTCATAGTGCTCTTGGTAATCATGAGCAGGCCGTTAATTGCCTGGAACATCAACGAGATATTGCTCATGATTTAGGCGATCGAATTGCAACTTCAGATGCCACAAGTGGTCTTGGTGCAGTTTTCTTACAAATGGGAGACTTAGAAGGTGCCCTAAAACTTCATCAAATGGACTTAGAACTATGCGAAAATATTGCAATGCAAACACTACAAGCTAGAGCATGTGGAAATCTTGGATCTGTTTACGAGGCGTTGAGAAATTACACAGATGCTATTCGATTTTTGGAAAAACAACTTGCTCTTACAACGGATCGTCTTACAAAAGCATATGCATGCGAAGCACTCGGTCGAGTTTTTCATACAATGGGACAAATACCACAGGCGATCAATTTCTTGCGACAAGGATTAGCTATAGCCCAATCACTTAATCGATCAGAAGAGGAGGCAAAAATAAGGCACAGATTTGGTAAGTAGTTTTAGCCTGCCCTTGTACACATGGTCACTGCTGCACATACTAAAATCCTACTATTTTCAGGACTTGTACTTCTAGCATCTGGTGAAAACGAAAACGCACGGTCCCAATTAGAAACTGCGGCCGAAATTCTTGAATCGGTCAGATACGATCAACGCTCGCCAGAAGCACGAACAACGTTATTTGACTTACAAACGACATGCTATCATACACTGCAAAAAACTCTTGTAGCAATGGGACGAAATGAAGAAGCCCTAGTTGCGGCCGAACGTTGTAAGTCGCGTAACTCAATTGACTCGGGAAGTTGTCGAAAAACTATAAATTGCGCTGAATCAATATTTGAGATTGTTAATAAGTCCAAGACAAGTGTTATTTACTTTAGTCTTGCCGAAGATGAGCTGTACGCTTGGTTTCTACAGCCCCAAAAACGAATTGTTCGATTTAATGTCGCTAAAATTAATGAACAAACATTGGCAATAAATAAAAAAGACACCAACAATACTAAGAATAATAATTCAAGAGAGGAAAATTGCAGCTTATTGGCTCAATATATAAACATGGTTCGGGATAGCTTAGGTGTTAATTCTGAGTCAGTTCTCCAAGAGGGCGATGGAAGCGGTTGGCGTTCATCCGAAAATTTACTTGATGACTTTGCAAATGAGAGATCTGGATTTATGAGAATGGTTAATAGAAATCATCTGCTAAATTCCAGTAACTATTCGCTTAGTTCGTTGTTTAGCTTAGGTAGTGTTGGTGGTTCGGTTGCTAGTCTCCAAGGATCGACAAGGTAATAGTTACAAGCCGTATCAATTACTTAATTGACTAAATATTTGTTTGATTTCCAGATCAATAGGAAGTCTTCAAGGATCTACAAGATCTCGTCGAATGCCAACAATTCCTCCTTGGCAAGGTCCCAGCTCTCTTCATGCACTGTATAATTTGCTATTGGCTCCATTTGATGATTTGTTACCAAGCAGCACAATAAGTTTGTTTATCAAATATGATAGAAGAATCAAATATAATATTTGTTCTCTTAGCCGCTCGCGTTGGACACAAAGAATTGATTTTGGTTCTTGAAAGCGATTTGTATTTGGTGCCATTTGCAGTTTTACGAAGTGGTCAAGATGGCGGTGAATATCTATCGGAAAGATGTTCAATATTAACGGTACCATCACTACAAACCCTACGGCAAAAAAGTCGAACAAAATCTCGTGAAGCCCCCGACAATTTAAAAAGTGCTCTAGTAATTGGTGGTCCTAGAATACCGGCATCTCTTACGGAAACATGGGGTTGGTCGGAAAATGCTGCGTCACTACAGGAAGCTGCAATGGTGGCCGATATGTTGCATGCAAAAACGTTGATATCATCAAATGCCACTAAGGAAAGTGTCATCGCTGAGTTACCCAGTGCTGAATGTGTTCATTTTGCAGCCAATTTAAGTTGGAAATTAGGAGCAGTAGTGTTAAGTCCTGGCGATATGTTAGAACCACAGTCTCCGAAACGTTTCTATCAATCGTCCGAAATTGATAATGAAGAGGAAACCAGTGATTTGTCCAGCACAAATATGGAAGTACCACCACTGTCTGATTTTATTTTAAGTGCGGCCGATGTTTTGACAATGAAATTGAATGCAAAACTAATCGTTCTTAGTTCATATCACTCAATAGAACCAATTAGTGGAATTGGTGTTGCTAATTTAGCTGGCAGTTGGTTATGTGCGGGTGCTGGTGCTATTCTTATATCGTTGTGGCCAGTTCCAGAAACAGCTGCAAAAATTTTACTGCGAGCTTTCTATTCAGCATTGCTTCAAGGCGCTAGAGCTGCAAGGTATTTTCTATTGAACATTATCGACAAAATCAATCAGAAATTCATTTGAAACATTTTTCATGCTTTAGAGCGCTTGCAGAGGCTATGCAAACGGTACAGCATACAAAACATTTTGCTCATCCAGCTAATTGGGCTGGATTTCTGCTCATTGGAGGAAATATAAGAATATCCAATAAGGTTGCTCTTATTGGTCAGGCACTTTGCGAACTTATCAAAACACCAGATAAATGTCGAGATGCACTTAGGGTTTGTTTGCATTTGGTAAGCAATAAAATTTATTTTTAATGGATCCTAGCAAATTATCATTTTTTTTGATCGATAAACAGGTAGAGAAGAGTCTACAACGTATTCATCGCGGACAGAAGAACGCTATGTACACAACACAAAAAAGTATTGACAACAAGGCTGGTCCGGTAAATGGCTGGAAAGACCTACTGATGGCAGTTGGCTTTCGGTAATTAATTATCTTACAAATATCGACCATAAATTAATAACAACGATTTTATAGTTTTGAACCAGCCGCAAATGGAATACCTTCAAGCGTTTTCTTTCCACAAAGTGATCCTGAAGATCGGCTATCTCAATGTTCGGCCAGTTTGCAAGCTTTGTTAGGATTATCAGCAACAAGTTTGCATGCACTATCCAAACTCGTTAATAGTTTAGAAATATCAGATGACATAATTGGGGTAATGCGAAATATTATTGCCCAATTTCCACCAAAAGGCAGTCCCGAATTAGACGTTAGTGTTGACATACCATTGAGCGTTAGGCTCTGGCGTATATCTGGGTGTCACGAACTTCTTGCGTCTCTAGGATTTGATCTTATGGAAGTGGGCCAAGATCAAGTAACCCTAAGAACGGGGAAACAGGCGAATAGAAGAAATTGTCAATTTGTTTTACAGGCTCTTTTAGCTCTATTCGGTAAATATTTTTGTTTGATATCTAATAAATGTGATTTTTTTAATTTCAAATTGTATTACAGACACTCAAGAAGCTCCAAAAAGCTTAGGACTTGATTCAAGCAGTAGCACAGAATCTCTCAATGAAGAGGTTAGACAAGATAATGTAACTAATGCTTCATGTGTACCATCGACATCTGCTTCACATCAGCGAAGCGTATCTCCAGTAAACACTGCTAAGTCACTTAATTTAAACTTACCTCGACCACCGTTGCCATTTCGGAGAGCACCGATTTTAAGCAGTGGCGGTGCCTTTACGTCATACGTCCGACGAAGAGGTGAACCAGATGGAGGTCGTACGGATAATGAATCCGGTACAGGAAACACTTCGGCAACGATGGCAACCAGTAATTTAGATACAAATTTAGTCAATACAACCGACAGTGAATTGTCGGATGGCTACACATCACAAACATTGAACAAATTTGAACCAAAACCAAAAATGGGATACTCTAGTCTTCGAGGACCGGTAAAGGTAGGACGACCAGGCGGCGGTGGTGAAAGTGATGCAGCATTTACGCCCAGTCCTCCGGTTGCTGTTGATTCAAATGTATCATTAGCATTAGCCCATCAAACAAGAATACGTAATTTGTATTCGTCAACGACAATTTCCACTGCCGAAAATTGTATAAGAGAAACACAAATGCACAACGCTAGACGACCCGATAGTTCTAGTTCCGCCAGTTCTACAACTGATTGGGAGAGTTCCGGTCATGCTACAGTATTACGACGAGCTAATCAAACGCAGGCTCACCCACCGTTACCACCACCTAGACAAAATCTACCACTTGTCGATAGTCTTCGGCCATTGGCTCCATTGGCACCGGTCTATAATAATCTTGCGCTGCCGGGTAAATCAATTGAAGCCAATGGGATAGAATCAACAAGTTCCGATTCCGAGTTTGAACGTAGTTTTGATCTTCCTGCAGTTAATTTGACCAATTTACGGGGACGAAGTAAACTGAAACCTTTGCAACAATTTCTTTCGAGAAAAATTTCCGATCAAATTGGTTTTATTGATAAACTTAGTGTTCGAACAGAAATTACCGCTGTCAATGCATCATCGTCGACTGTTAGCTGTCCTAGAAAACCGGTTAATTTGCCAGAGGATGAAACTACTTTGAGTCTGAGTGCTAGCAATTTATACTTTTCACCCACTGAGAATGAAACAATTGAACCAAAACCAGAATCATCCATTATGAAAATTACTTCTAAGGATCATAAGCTTGGAGCACATTCAAAGAATATTCAGGATTCAATATTGCGGCATATGAATCGAGAAATGACTCCCACAATATCCGATGTATATCATGAACGTAATCTTGGATTGGGGCTAGCTCCACCCTTATCGAAACTTCTACTTAGTAAGAATTACGATGAAAATGACACAAAATGTGGAACTACAACAAAAAATAATTTAGCTGAAGTAGTGTCGGATATAGATATTAACGTTACCACTAACACTACGATGGCGGCTGTTGCCGCTGCTGTCGCTACATCATCGGCACCATCGATTATCGGAAATGATCGATGTGGTGGATGCAATGGTCCGTCGGAGATAATTTGTAGCTGTAAAACTGGTGCAGCTACAATTAAAAAAGCCTCTTCAAAGCCATGGCTTAGTAATGTTGTCCCAAACATTATTAAAGCTAGCGATTTGACTACTGCCGATATTTTGGAAAGACAACACAAAGTCAAAGTACAGACACACTCAACAAACAATAGCAATGAAAATGCAGGCATTGGAACAGTGAAACGTGGAAGTAGTCCATTTTCGGATTTGTCTCGCAGAGACGAAGGTGATGGTCGAAGTGTAGCCGATTCACAGTATTCGGGAAGTTATAAATTGGACGCAAATACGGTACAAAAACAGATCAGAAATAAATTCAATTTATAAGAGTAAACAAATGTGTACATTGTACATAAGAATGAGGTGATATTTTCAGATAGATGATCTGAATTTAATTTAAGATACGAAGTCGTAGACATAATTTTAGGTATATAACCAGTGGCAACTACTAATTTTAAATTGTAAGAAATGTACAGGTACAAATTGTATATAAGAATTGATTAAGAAAAATGTAAATACAAATAATGAACTAGAAATCAGTTTTATTGATTTTGAAGAGAACAGTTCTTCCAGGATTCTTTTTAAAAATATGCAAGGTATTAATCTTAAAACAGGTCTTGATGCTAAATTTTTTAGGATCAAATTGGGATAAATCAGTAGTAAGTATACCTATAACATGAAAACTAAAAATAGTGAGTCATTGGGATTTCGGATGATCTCAATAATGGAACCTGGAATTATTCCACGGATTGTGGCTGAAATTTCACGTCGAATGACTATTGCTTGGTATGCCCGGCTTTTGTAAATTCTTTGGTTTTTGTTGCGTTCGCTATTATGTTCATTATATTGCAGTTATGAGTTTTTATTCATCTCAACTTCTTTAAATGTAGGCTACGTGATTGAAGAAGGTACTATATACCATATATGTAATTATTCTGCAAATATAAACACACAATGGAAACCAATAAAAAATATGTGCCTGTATGATTGCAGTGCAATACTTTTATAACGTACAACAATTGTACAAAAAATTAGAAACTCATTAAATAAGACCTTAAAATTAAATCTAATGAATAATGTTGTTTGAAAGAATATAATGTGATCAAAATAATATTTACCTATGTTCCTTGTTATTTCTTATCACCGTTTAAATAGGTTATTTAAATGTTATCAAATTTATTAACACCATGTCTTCTATTTTCCACATTAATAGGTTTGAATTTAAAAAGTTTTTATATATTTTGCGCCATAAATGCATACATAAAAATCACATTTGCAATGTTGGCAGCGCTGATTAAAATGTGCAAATCACGTGGTATAGGAGAACAACCTTTTTAAGTCGACCCCTTGACTTGGTTATTTAATAGAAGTAGTAGATCTAGTACTTCTATTGATTATTTGATCCCCAAAAAGCACATGACTTAAAAATAAATTCTCCTAACGAATTGCATTATTTTTTAATTTTGTTCAATTGACGTCATTTGTTGATTTTAGTTATGTTGGGTACAGATGGTGTATAATAACAGATTGGCCACGGGATTTCAGTTAAAAAGTTTGTCTGTTCGAAAAATTCAAAAATGTTCGAATTTTGTAAATAATTTGAGATTTTCGGATCGTCTTTCATTTATGTCGACTTAACTTTAGTGAATTATTATTGTTTTGACAAAATTGACATATTCTTGTGCATATGGAGTTGAATTAAACACAATTGTAATGGTTTCACTAACATTCGGAAGTAAGATTTGTTATTCGAAAATACGACTTTCTTTCATAAATTAAATGCATAAGATAACCTTTTTTTTTACTATTTTTACTAAAATTAACTCTGTTGACAGTTCTCAAAGAGTAAAATTGCCGATTTGCATTAATAATAATGTGGAATTTTTCATCCGTCCATACATATTCTTTAATTATAAAAATTTCATTCAATTATGTATTATATTAATTAGAGAGAACATTGTAATTCTGTCAAAATAACAAAAATACACAAATGTTAAATCAAACACACACCCAAAATCTAAATTAATTTACAAAATAAAATCTACAATATTTAAATTTTTCAAACTGGCAAACTTTTTACTCAACATTCAGTATCATAAGTTGAACTATTGAACGTAGTTCCAATTTTGTAAAATGTCACAAAAAATATGTGAAGTGAACGCGGGGGACACAAATGAAGTATAATTTTTTTTCATCGTTAATTTGCAAAATAATAAAAAAATTACTTTATTTATGGCAAATAAAATAGATAAATGGCTTTACATACAAAACCAACAGTGCATTTTCCGTTTTCAATTCTTGCAAGTAACAAAATCGTGTAATACAACAAGAGTGGAGAAAAATTGGCAAAGTTAACCTTTTTGTGACATTGAAATATTTGCTAATTTACATTAGTTGCTAAATAGTTCGCAAAATAGTTTTTTTTTAAATTTATCTATCGAGACCATTAACTAATAAAGAAAAAAACTACCAAAATAAATAAACTATTAAGTATGGCCAAAGACGAGGAGGATGATTTACTGCCTGACAAAGATGCAGCCAAAGGTTTCTATGCAAAATATGAACCAAAAGAGATACTCGGCAGGTTTGTGTAGCTGTAGGCAAAAAAAACAACTTCAATTTTCTTATTTATTTCGGATATCAAATACTTAAGTCGTACATTATTTAACATATCACATCTATTATAGTATATAATACAACTTTTGTTTAGCAATTTATTCTATTTATAGGTAGTAAATTGGGCACTTTTGAGTGTTCGTTGCACGTTTTTGTCGTTCTCAGTACGCTAACAAGTTGGCAATAAATATTTTGTTGATCTTTTTTTTGCGGTGTTTGAACTTTTGACGAAATTTGATTTATACTTTTTACTTATTTATTGAACTTTAATCTATCGTATACATATATTGATAAAGAACGTACATTTTTTTTATTACTGTTGTTACATTCTTTAATTATCTGTTTACATTTTTTTTAAATATTTTGTCGATTTTAAATAAGCATGTAAATAAAAAACAAAAGGCTGTTAAAAGTCAACATTTTATCATATATCGAAATACTAGGTGACTTCATCATAAAAAACTTAGAACATGTTTTAAACCGCAGTCTGAGAAGCATTCTGAAATCGCAATGGAGACAATTATGACTCTCTAACTGATACCAATAGAGGTTCGACATAGGCATAAATGTGGGTTAGCTATGGACCCGTAGTGCTGGGTGAATATAGCACCACCACCCTCACCTAACCTAGCCTAGTTTATGTTAATTCCAGTTTGCCTGGAGATCAAAATAGCAAAGTAAATTTTTAGCGAAAATAGAGAAAGATAAATAAATTGGAATTAAATATTAACATACATGATCAATTTATTATTCATTGCACCGATTTCCATAAATATTCAGCTATTTTACCTAATTTCAGTAATCGTTATATTATATTTAATTGTTATATTACCCATTTTCTATATTACTAGAAACTAAGTAGAGAGAGAGAGAGTAATAATTAAATTCGTTTGTTTTTAATAATTTTTATTTTTGGTAAAAATGAGCCTCTTCCCAAAATTTGTATCAAACGAAATATTTTTTTCCGCTTAAAAATCGCACTTTCGCCCTAACTAAAATGCCACCTCTTAAACCAGCACTTACTTTTAATAAAGTTTTTTGTATGAATCCTTTTATTTTTGCTAGGTTTTAATTTTAAGAATATGAAACCAGTCTCATATTTAACTATGTACTTCATGTCTTTTTTTGGACAATTTTTTCTAGAACATAAAACAGAGTGTATACCTACATTGTATAGTTACTTAATTATATTTTATTACAATATAAGTAATGTAATTCAAATCCATGCAAGATGATCTCGATAATAATTATGCTTATGGGTTTATTATAGGTCACTGTGGAAATATTTCAAAAAGAGAGTTGTAATCGATTAAACGCAATAATTGAATTAAAATGGCACTAAGATGAGATAAGAACTGAGATAAGGGAATTCTATTGAATTAATTCATTTAAATAAAGTAAGATTAAAATGTGATTACTTTTATAAGAAAAAATGGATATTTTGGAATATACATAGAAGGCTTCGGATGGATGTTAATTGTATTGGAGCAATTATTTTTAGATAAAGTTGCTCTTCAGATAAATTGTTCTAGTTACCTACCATTTTTTATTATATAACAAGGAGAAAAAAATTTAAAATTTTCTATAAAAGTTTGGTAGATTTTGTTTTTAAATAAAAAATAAAGTACAATAAGTAGTGAGTATTTTCATTGTGGATTATATGCCATAAATTTATCATAGCCATAACTCTGTAAAAGAAATAGATACTTTAAAATACCCCTACAAAAAACCGTTTTCATGGGACATTATAGATTTTCAACATTTTGCAGTGAAAATTTAATGACGATTTACAACAACAATATTCACTTTGCCAGAGATTTGAAATGGAATTATTTCGTTTCAAGAATTTTTTGTTTAAAATTACCATAAGTACTTAAATATCAGATAAATCATCTACATTCATCAAAAGAAACCACTTCAAAAATGAAAAATATTCGGGAAGTGACAAAAAAGAATTAAAAACATTTTCAATATTGCTGTAGATTACAGATAGAAAAATAAAATTCCATAAATTCAGTAAAAATGTACTTAAAGAACTTAAGTAAGTATTTACAAATAAATAACAAAAACGAAATGTAAATTGACATTTATAAATTATAGTTTAATTCACACAAGATCACGGTCATCACACATTTATAGATATCGTTTAACCAGCAATCTTCTTCTGCATAAAAATTATTATTTAACAGTTTTTTTTGGATGGAAATTTTTTATTTGCCATGGTGTTAATCTGTTCAATTGTTGGATTATTTTTTATACTTATTGGTATTTTCCACACACACAAAAAAAACTGATTATTCTCGATTACATTTAATTGGATGCGAAATTTGTACGAATCTTGGTTTATATATATCGTTAAAAGTCATATACGAGTATATAGGAATCGGGGTCCAAGTAAAGAAATAAATATTGAATAAATATTTATTTATGATGATTGATAAACAAACAGTGGAAATATTATTTTGTACATACATCAGATTATTCTGAGGTGAATATAAA
Source organism: Platyura marginata (assembly GCA_026745375.1). Lineage (NCBI taxonomy): Eukaryota > Metazoa > Arthropoda > Insecta > Diptera > Keroplatidae > Platyura > Platyura marginata. The sequence goes on along the minus strand of JANSTT010020852.1, from coordinate 28,290 downwards.
TAATTTTGTTTATAATAGTATTTATTTGGCCGCGACTACACCACGAAGTCATAATAAATTTTCCAGAATTTAATCTATTTTTATTTTATTCATTTTTTAACCCACATTCTGGAAACGACTAGTATCAAGACAGTAAATGTTTTTAGACTAACTATAAGCAATACTTGAAATGAACTTAAACTAATTGACCTAAAAAAAGAGAATAAAAATATATTTTTAACAATCTTACAATTGCAGAAAGTTATAAAATTGATATTTTCTCATCTTAAAACACAGAAGTGATAAGAAAACTTCCAAATTTTGACAATGAACCCCTACTCTACAAGACTTTATAAGTCTTTGCAAAATTCCTAAAAAACATTTTAGTTTAGATGTAGTGCATTACCAGACGATAAGGGTATTCTCTTTTTTACTCTTTTTGTTTTTCTAAAATACTATAATTACTTAGAACTCTTTTTTGAAATGCTGTAGATACTCATTTAAGGTATTATAACTGTGGTACGGAATTTGTAACGTCCCTTAATACTCATCGTAGAAAAAAATGTTTAACACCATTGTCTTTCTCGTGAAATTCTAAGTCGAAATATGCATATCCGTCCATCCGTCTGTCCGTGATCACGATTCTGGTTAAACGGCTGAAGCAAAAAATTTTGACAATTTATCTTATAGTCTTGGAGTAAGATCTCTATTGTTTTTAGAACAAATCAAATAAAATATATGGGAGGTTGTAGTACAGGGTGAATCTATATTTTATAATTCTCTCAAAAAATAAAGAAAATAATGGATATGACAACAATTATAAAGAATACAAAAAGAAAAATTTCATTCATACACAAAAAAGTTGTTTTATGCTTAATGTCTTTATGTATATTTCAGACGATATGGTAATCAATAGCTGCATAATATTTAAGTGTTTTATAAGTACTAGCAAATTGCTGCCATGGCCTCACTTTTTCATTGTTTAATGAACAAGTTTTTGATATCGACATTCTGACCAATCCATATGAAACACGCCAAATGTCAATCCTTCGAATGTTTCTGCTCGTGTATCCAAATTACTTTGGGTAAACAACAATTCCATACATTCGCTTTTTCCTAATTTAATGACATAATGAATAGAGGACTCCAATTATGATTATTTCGGTTAATTTGCTGTTTGTGTTGTTGTTGTTGCAGCAGTAATGACTTTATTTTGGCATATTAATCGAAATTCTTCATTTCGTTGCCTACAACAAAAGGCAAAACTTGTAAAACTTTTATCTTTTAATCTTTTATCTATATAAAACCATTTATGAATCATTTATTGTAAAATGATGCAAATATCTCTTGTTTACCCTTAAGTGAATTTTTAATACTAAACATTTTATCAGCCTTGGCATTCACATAACATGTGAACACTTACATTTCTATCACCTTATCAAACAAAAAGTAAATATTCATAAATTTATGGTATATCAGTAGAATTATAATCATTCACTAAGTATTTTATTGCTTCCACAATTTTTCAATTAAAATAAGTCATAACGTAATCATTCATCCGTACGTATACCCGTTCATCATATTTAGTTTTTATTCTATTCAATTAATAATTTTTTATTATTAATATTTTAGAGGAATTAGCTCAACTGTTCGACGCTGTATTGAAAAAGAAAGTGGAAAAGAATTTGCTGCGAAAATTATCGATCTAGGTTCTGATGGAGGTGATGCATCATCACAACAAATGCGCGACGCAACACGTTCAGAAATTGCAATATTACGACAAGTTATGGGTCATCCTTATATCAGTAAGTACAAATGAAGTGTAATAATAAATGATAGTTTAATTCGATGTACTTAGGTAACGTGAGTTGCCCTATTGTTGACGTAGTACCTATTCTTGACATAGTTTTGATTATATCGCCAATATTTCGCTGAAGGTAGCATTATTTCCTATTATTATTCCTGGAATAATTTGTTACATTTATTTTTTATTTTTTTCATTTTATCCCTAATTTTTCATTATAAATGTGTAGCGTCTTTAGTGGTCTATATAAATTCAGATAAGGAATAAATAAATAAATAAATTTCTTTTTAATAAGAATTTTCTACAAACAATAGCTCTTCTAAAAAGGAAAAAATAGAACAATTAATGTTGATAATAAAATTCAATTTAACCCTAAAGAGTATAAAAGGGGCCTGTCGAGCCCTGTTTCATTTTTAATGTCGCATAAAGATTTTATTTTCTGGCTTTATCAACTAGAACTTTTTGTATGCTTCACATAGATTATCTTACCAATAAAACATTCAAAGAAAATATTAAAAATATTTATTTAAATAATTATTTTCTAATATCATAACGCAAAGGCACAAAAGGGGCCTACCAAACTCTGTCATCTTATCTATTGGAAATCATTTTGCCGCTTTGTAGACAAACAAACAAAACATGTTATAATAACTATGATGAAAAGCAAGCTATGACTAGTTGATCGGTTGATCGATTGATCTGTGTAAGTAGACTAGATAGATAGATAATGTATCAACCTATTCATTCAGTTCAGTTATGCATTTTCGTTCAACAATGCTCTACATTTGAAGTGCAGCTGTACAAATTTATGAACAATTTTATTCAACACAATAATAAATCAATTTTCTCCATTTTTTCAACTCTCCATTTTTAAAGAATGATGGCGCGATTAGACTAAGAAATTGCAAGTAAAAATAAGCTTTTTATTGTATTGTAGTAAGAGGTTTATAAACAGGGCCAGACAGGAGGCCCCTTTTGTGCCTTTACGTTAGTAAAATATTTCGTACTCTTTAGGGTTAAAAAAAAAAGAAAGTCTATTGGCGAAATTCCTTATCTATATCGACAGTAGATAACCACTGAAGCCGCTACAAATGCATTTATTTAAGTTGACGTATTTTTAATTTTTACGGAAAGAATAAGAACTGTATGTGCATAATGTTAACGAAGTAGAAATGAATTAAGAATGAATTGACTTTACCGGCTCCACCGCGGAGAGAAGGAAAAGAAAGGGCAGGAAGCGTGCTGATGCATCCACAAGCTTTAAGTAGAGGAGTCTATTACCCTACCATTCCTTTTTTTCCCCTCCGCGTTCGACGCGCAAGGTGATTTTAACAAGAAGAGAAGCTAACTCTTTTGTAAAAATGTTATGTGCACATACCTATATGCCTTAGCGATTAGCGTATTATCCACTCTACAAATTTGGCACGAATACTTTTTAGCATACGCGAAAAAAAATAGGGGGGTTTGCAATCCAAAAAAGTTACCCCTTATAGGATCTCCCATACAAAATATATATTATTATTTTTGTTTTTATTAAACAGTTTTTAGAGTTCCGCCACAAAGTCTACCGTTTTCATGAAATTCATAATTTTCACCGCCTTCTTAAAGATTTTATGCATCCTATGTGAAAAAACATACTTCAACTTAAATTTGACTTCGGATTGATCTTACTTTGGAAGTTACTACTCTTAAAAAATTTGTAAAATATTATAGAATGAGTGGGCATAGTTTGTAATTGTAATAATTATATAATTGACAGCCCTTTGATTGTTTTATAATAAAAACCAGTAAAGAAGGTGCTCATTGTACCACAACCTCCTTTATACCTTATCCGATTTGCTCCAAAAACAATAGAGATCTTATTTTAGAACTAGAACATAATTAAATTTCAGTCGTTTAGCCGGAATATTGTTCACGGACGGACGGAACATGAATATTTCGACTTAGAATTTCACGAGAAAGACAATGGTGTTTCAAATTTTTTTTCTATGATGTGTATTAAGGGGCATTACAAACTCCGTACCAAAGTTTGATTAACATCATACGACTATAAAACATTTCATTTTGCCACTAAAGTCAAGAACATTAAGTAATCACACTTAACCCATTCTCTCCGAGTGAATAGGAGAGAATAGGTTAATAAAGGTATAAATATTGCTATTATGGTTATACTGCGTATTTTTGTATTTTTGATACCAATAGTACAACTCACGTTACATAAATGTAGGTATATTAAGAATTAATTTGCATGTCTAATTTCTTGTGATATTTCGCAATGAATTGATATGAATTGAAATGAATCGTCGGCTCAACTTTATTGTTGCCAATTTGTTTAAAATTTTGGAGAGAGTATAATTGTTAACAAGATATAAAATTTTATATAGCCCCTTTTATATTTACAGTCTTATCTGCCGGTTTGTTGACATAACACATAACGATATTCCAAGATATTCCAATGGAAAATTACATCTTATTAAGCTAAAATTTATGATTTTCGTAGTCATTTTAAATTAACGGAATTTAAATGAGATGGAAATGATTCACAAAGTATTGAACGATTTCAAATGACAAAACTAAACAATTCATCGATTTCAATTAACAAGAAGACTGACCATTTGAACAAATAATAATAAATAATAAAATACAAGTACAAGTACGTGTAATGGGCAAGAAGGTCGTTACAGTGACCATCGTTTGATATGCACTTTTGGGGTGTACAAGAACTTAACTTTTCTTTCATTAATAAGACAATTTAAAAATTTAAACAATCAAAATACAGTCACTTGAAATAATACTTGAAATTTGTTTTATATAGGAGACAACTTTACTAAAGACAATTAACCCAACTGCGATAATATTTGTTTGTATGTAGATAGATAATATTATTTCAAATAAATACTGTCTAGCCAAACAAAAAATAAATACAAAAAGTTGTCACTTACTTAAATATAAAAAAAATTGTTTTAATTCCAAACCATTGTGTATTTAACGATTCAGAATAAATTATTAGTCTTATGGAGGAATTCGTTCCTTAAATGATGAATGATGGTGGTGCCACTCTCTTTTAGTAGTTCGAAAATGTTTTCCTTTATTTTATTTGAAGTTTTAATTTTTGAAGTGCATAACTCTTTAGCGTTGATTTCACGTTATTGTAAGATTCTATAATATGGCGATACATGTAGTTCCAATCTGAATTCGCATTTTGGTCGGTGAGTGGAAAATCTAGATAAGAAATTTATATGCTTTTCTCCTCCTATTTTATTTATGAAATGGATATATTGTTGTCATCATCAGGCGTTTGACGTTGCACGAGGGAGCATAGGGCATCCACAAAAAGCCGCCATCCCGTTCTGTTCATTGCCAAAGCTTTCACCTCCCCCCTATTCCTTTCCTCCTTCGTTAGTTTCGGCGATTACGATGCAACGCCACGTTTATTTGGGTCGTCCTCTTTTGAGAGCACCTTGCGGATTCCACTCTAGCGCTTCGCGTGCAATGCCACCCATAGGAATTCTGGTTTTCTGGATTCTGCTCGACACATCAGATTTTGCTCCTCCCTCTCTTGTTATTACACTTCCAAGATAACAAAGTTCATCCACAATATAGTAAATGATTCGGGTGACAGAAGTCCAGTCAATGAGTACTCCTCACTGGCGTTACCTGAAAACACTCGGGTGAGATTCACTCCACTCCTACTGTCGGAAGTTAGTGACGCACTTTGGTCAGCCATCCTGGGGTTCGTTGATCTCCTGGAATGGTTGCCTAGGGGCAAGTCACCGAACGAGGGATATCCAATGGGCCAATCGGAGGCCTAGGGATTTTCGGGCGCTTTAGGGCGTCTGCCCTCACTCTAAACTAACTGGTAAAGGACTCAATTTGGTCGCAAGATATAGGAATTTGGTACATATTATTTGTAATATCAGACCAATTGTTTTATTTGAAAGAAACTTTATTGTTTGGATAACAAAAGGCCCCAACCAGTCTGTAAAATTTAAAAATGTCCAAAACTGAGTTTAGAGATGAGCTTTTAAAAAAAAAAACAACTTAATATTCACTTTATCTAAAAATGTTGTCTTTATATATAAAAGAAAAGACTGATTGTAATTAGAGATAATGGCTAACCCACGTTATTAACACAGAAAAAAAAAATTGTCTGATAATATTTTTATACAATACGGACGGCACATGTGGAGATAGAAATTTTGTTTTTACTAACGATAATTTTACACTTCTCTCGAGATATGGAGATTTTTACTATATAAAAATGTGATGAAATAATGATGTAGCGCGACTATTCACTAATCATGAGACTTGATTACAATTTTTTTTTGTGTCAACATCTGTTGATATGTAGTACTGAATCAGTCAATCAGTTTAAAATTATAGTACAACAATTCCTGATAAATAACGAGAGACACCAAAAGACATTTTACTTTACTTGCTTTACATATTTGATTATTTTGCTATATCGAAACTGCATGAAACTGCTATATCGAAACTGCATATCGAAACTGCATCGAAACATAATTCCGTGTTGTATGAGGCTAGATTATTTAATTCTCTTTTGAGTCTAATTTTTAAAAGAGAAGAGAAATTATTAAGGCAGAAGCATACCGATTTTGCAACTCATAATTGATAATTTTCCGGTTCGTCCGGGCCATAGTATTCCCAGAGTTCTTAGAATTTTGTCTTGAGAGTCCCCAAAAAATCTTGTTTTTTATCAATTTTTATGGCTAGACGCTAAACACTTTCGCAATTTTTGTCCAATTTTTTAGCAATCTCTCTATATGAGAGTAAAATTGTTTTTTGTTTTAACTCAACTGCAACTGGTTTGGTGTTTTCTGAGACGTATTTTCCCCCTATTTCTGAAAATTTGCATAATCGCATTAATTTTCTTATTTTGGATTAATATTTTCACTGCAATTTTAATTTCTTTAAAGAAAACAAGCTTTACTTACCGATATAATTATAAATTTTATTAAAAGAAAAAAAATACCACTGCCCATTTGCAAATTTTGACGTATTATCATTACCAAATATTTTACTAAAATGGCTAAAAATTAAAGATGAGCGAACAGAGACACCATGGTACGCAAAATGACATTGATAGTTTTTCCAAAAATTTCATAAAAATTCAATTTTGAAAAATGACAAAAATAGAAATATTTTCTCAGAAATATACTAGTGGCACAAGTTCATTGGCAACATACTGTAAGTGAAATTTCACCCGGGTTTACATAGCTTTACATAGACAAACAATTTTTTAAACTCATTTATTAATTGATTGGTCTAATTTTATATTTTTATTCCAGTTGAACTTCAGGATATTTTTGAATCGGATGCCTTTATATTTCTTGTATTTGAACTATGCCGAAATGGTGAACTATTTGACTATCTAACATCGGTGGTAACTCTATCCGAAAAGAAAACTCGTTACATTATGCGGTAAATATTTTGTGGTGTTCTTTCTTTAAGTTCGAATTAATTAATAATAAAAATGTAATTTTAGGCAAGTTTTTGAAGGAGTCGACTACATTCACTCACATAATATAGTACATAGAGATTTAAAACCAGAAAATATTCTATTAGATAATACATTTAACGTTAAGATAACTGATTTTGGTTTTGCTAAGGTATTGCTAGATGGACAAAAACTATATGGTAAAAGATGCAGACATTTTACAAGAATTTAAATTTTTAATATATTTTCTTTAAAGATTTATGCGGGACGCCTGGCTATTTGGCGCCAGAAACTTTAAAATGTAGTATGTGGGAAAAGGCTCCTGGATACGCAAAAGAAGTTGATGTGTAAGTTGTCTTCGAATTTTAACCAATGCGTTATTATTTATTACCTTTTTTTATTCAAAATTTCAGATGGGCATGTGGCGTTATTATGTTCACATTGCTAGTCGGCTGTCCGCCATTTTGGCATAGAAAGCAAATGGTTATGTTACGAAACATAATGGAAGGCAAATATAGTTTTACATCACCAGAATGGGCTGATATATCAGGTAGGAAATGAATAATTAGAAATAAAAGATCCCAGATCCTAGAAAATAAATTAGATTTTCTAGGAATTTCGATAAATCAATTATAAAAAGATTATAATGACTTCATAATTTTCGGACACATATAGATAGGATAGTAAGCTTCCCTGTAAATGATTTCCTTATGTGAATTTCCCGTCGATTGATTATCCATTTCTTACGTAACTTGTTATTCGAGTTCATTTTATTTTATTCCTTTTGCTTTGCCGTATTTTTGTAAACTTCTTAAGGATGAGCGAGAGTGTAGCGAAGAATACGGTTCGACGACTGGGATTCCATTGGTGTTGCAGTAGGTACTTATTTAATTAATCGTGTTCAAAGTCCTAGGTACTTCCCTTGTAATTAATCGAACCGAAAACAAAAATTTGTATACTGAAAAGTACGCAAAAGGACACAATTTAAATACTGGCTCTAGTCTAGTGGATAGACATTTTGCCGATCAACTTTTAACACACACAAAATTTAATTTATTTTACAGAAGACCCAAAAGACCTAATACGTAAATGTTTAGTCGTAGAACCAGAAAATCGAATAACCGTCAAAGAAGCCTTAAAGCATCCATTCTTCACCACAACCGTAAGTACTTGATATTATTATTTTCTCTTTATCTTATTAGACTTTTGCACTTTATGCACGCAGTTTTTTTTTTTTTTTTTGTTTTTTTTAATTTTCTTATTATTTATTATTTCTATTTTATGATTTTGTATTTTCTTCCATTTAAACAGCTTTTCGAACAAGATATCGGTCCATTGAAACGAAGTCTATCATCTAAAACGAGAAGATTCAGTCGTATATCCGAGATAGCACTGGTAACGACATGTTGTTTCTGGGCAAAAACATGTTCCATATATGACAGAGGAGTGAATGTTTCGTTTACATTACTTCATTTTGTGGTCTTTGTACATTCTTTGATTTTTCACTCACTCTCACTTATTCACTCATATTAACAATGCATTGTTCTTGTCTTTTCGCGAGTGATTTTGAATTGTAGACATTTTTATATATATTTTTTATGTTTTTTTTTTAGTAGCTACCTTTGCTTGATTGCACATTTTTCAGTCCTTACTAACCATAATATTGGAAAATGTTCTACTAAACCTTTAAAATTACATTTTTATTTTTTGAGAAATTGTCTTTGGAACTACATAACTATGTATTAAGACTTGGCCTTGATAACTTTAGTATATGTATTAAAATGTAGATGTAACAGTAACACATCGGTTACTCGTTTTGTTCAAAGTCTTCTGCAATTGTCTTCATAAAAGTCTTATTTGCGCTACACCACTAATCGGCATCGAAATAACAAAACACTTCTACGGCGGCACTTGCCATCTATGACGTTTGAAAATACAACTAACTCCAAAAGACATAGATCCTTAGATCCAAGTAAACCAGGAAAATTAGAACTTCATTGGGCTTTTAGAATGGTGTAATTAGCCCAAAACTCCCAATTTCAAATCTGTCCATACCTCTCACCTCTATGTAGCCCGATTACAGAAGATGCCAACTTTCCAGTCCTGGTAATGTGTAAACAGGTGCAGCAATCTTTACTCGTTTATATTAATAGAAAAAGTGTAACACAAAGTTCTATTTTAGAACTACTTCTGTATTAATTATTTATTGATGATCAACTTAGAATTCTTTAGAACATCTATGACTACAATGAGTCCTAACTAATCTGACCAAAATATAAGCTCTAATAATAGAAAATAGAAAAAAACCAATAATATTAGACAGAAAATATGTCCATCAATATTTTAAATACTATTCGAGTTCATCTTAACAACTTAATCATCACCATGTCCGATTTTCCCCTTCCCCAATGCCATAAATGACTTAATGAACGTTTTCCACTAAAAGTGCATCCACTTCACGTGAATCTGCCAAGTGCTTATGTTTTTGAAATGTAGTGGAGTAGGTTCAAATCCCACTTCAGCAAAAATACATTTTTGGTCAAGTATCGCAATTAAACCCAGGCCAAATGATTCAGATTCGTTACTTCTTTGTCTTATTTGTGTTAATGAAATTGCAAATTTGAGTAACCGCATTTGGTATGATTGCCCGATTAAAATTGGCAAATAAATTATTTGATTTGTGATTTATATCCTCTCTCCGTGATAGAATACAACAACAACAACAACAACAAAACTAAATAAATAATAAATAATTGCACACCATATATAGTAGTAATATACTTTTTTTAACATTTTGATCCGCATTGCCTTTTAAATGTGCGTCTGTGCTGTCCGATAAATTTTTGGCTCATCTTGTGTTTGGAAAACAACAAAATATTTTTATAAATAAATTCACTGAACAATAATTTAATGAATGTTTGTAGCTACGTCGACAAAGCCAATTTAATGCTCGAAAAAAATTCCACTATGCAATATTATGCGTACGAGCAATGGTACGAATTCGCCGTTTGCGATACACATTAGAACCGTTAAAAGTTGAAGATGCTATGTGTGATCCATATAGAGTTAAGATATTGAGAAAGGTACATTTTCTTCTATTCCATTCTCTCGACAATCATTTGTTGGAAATTAATCAATTTTAACATTTGTTTTAGGTAATCGATGGCTGTGCGTTTAGAGTGTATGGACATTGGGTGAAAAAAGGTGAAGGACAAAATCGGGCAGCTCTTTTTGAGAATACACCACGCACTGAACTACATGCTATTTACCTTGCCAATCTCAGCAGATAGTTTTTATAATTATTTTTTTTTTTTAGTGTTAAGTTCAAAGTTTAAATTTACAATTTTGTAACTTGTAGGCGATTACCATTACCCATGTACTGTAATTTGAATTATTTATTTAAAAAGAAAGAAAGAAAAAAATGCTTTTCTTTTACAAAATTATTAATTTCAGTTTTTTGTTCACCTCAAGGAAAGTAAAACGAGTGCAAAATAAAGAAGGAATAATTGGCTACGCCGATTTTAATATACCTGTTTACAAGAGTTGCTCAATCGAGAAGCCCAGATATACTGAAATAGCACCGATGTCGACACTCGAAACTTTTTCTACCTACACCCTCTGTCAAGCTAACGAAATAAATTTTCAACTTAAATAGAGAGCCAGTTAGTAAGGTAATTGGCTACATAACTGGTCACTGTCAGCTAAAAAGCCACCTGTATAAGCTCAAAGTCGTAGACAATAAAGTATCCCAGTTTTTCCACATTGAAGATGAGACAGCAGAGCACATCCTCTGCATATACCAGACTTCGGTTACTAGCCACACCCTTCCCAACATCTAGACAAATTATGTCTAAAACCATGACACAACTGGTCGAGTTCTTGAACAAATTCAATTCAAAAGTTCTTGAACAAAATGGCAATCTTGGAGAAATATAGATAGTTGGCCAGGCACAATGAACTCCGGCGGAATTAAATGCTATGGGACGTTTTGAACCAGGTCTAACTCAATATGTATCTCTATAGACAGACATGTCTTTCTTCTTCCATAATGAACTCTTAATTTATTAGTGTTCGGCGTTTTTGTGGTTTTCGCAATGACGGAGAAGTTTACTTTCACGACCATCTTAGCCAAATTGATCGTAGATCTCTGGATATCAGAGTTCGGCCTAAATTTTTCTTATTCCATAAACATAATACCGTTTCCATAAGACAAATATATATATGTAGTTTATTTCTGAACATAATCTATTTGTATACAAAATATATTTTTATTACAGGAATAGCTACAATAATATAATAAGTTTGGACGCATATTAAGTACTAGAGAACATAAAAAGAAAAATAAATCAAATGGGATTCGAGAATTAAAATCATTTTCATTTAAATTTGAAATCATATTAAAAAACTATAAAACTAGTGGCACAAAAAAAAAATTAATTATTTAGATATGACGTAAGACTTTTCTCTACATTGAAGCATAATATAATCTGTTGTAATACTACATAGATCAAGAAACCTAATATCGTTCAGGCAAATTAATTTTGGCAGTTCTAAAATTGTTTCTTCGAGATTCCTATTTTTCAACATTTAAACCAAATCTATATGTGTATGTGTGTGTGTGTGTGTGTCTGTGCGCAAACATAGGTTTCCGTCAATACCCCACTGTATCTACTTTTGAGCCTGCATTTTGGCCTGCATTTGTGCAAGCATCTCTTGCATACGTCTTAATTCGGCTTCCTTTTCCAGCAAAATACGATCTTTGTCGGAACTCATCGCTGGCGAATCTTCATCTTTTGCGTTCATATTTTTCTTGACTCCTTTGGCCAAACGTTCCGAACGATAATTTTCATAGTGAACTTCCTGAGTTACTTCTTGCAAATCTTGCATATGTGTTCTGTGATTGGATCAAATTAAAAGGATTACGTAATTGACATAAAAAATTCGTTACTCACATAAGCATCGTGCGTAGTTTTATAAAATCACAATGATCCGGATTTTCCACCTCAACAACACCCCATGGATAAAGTCGACCCCTGACCTTTCGTCCTTTAACTTCTAGTAGTGTAGTGGCACCACATACAGCAAATGGAACGGCCTCTTTTAATTGACGTACCTGAAATGTACAGTTCCCATGTATAATTATCGCTCAACAAATGGGAAAAGAATTTTTTTTTTCTTCGTCTACCTGTTCTTTGTATTCCTCGTCTTCATCACTATCACAATCGGGCAGTGGATATATTTTGATGCCATTATCTTCGATTTCTTGCATAATTCGACATTTCAATCTTTGAATTTCTTTTTTCGTAAGACAATCAGCTTTGGCAATAACTGGTACAATATTTACTTTAGAATGTAATTTCTTCATGAACTCAATGTCTAATGGTTTCAGTCTAAAAGTAAAGAAAAACATCTTAGAATCGATCATCATTAATCAATCGTCGTTTTAGGCATCGTACCCGTGACCAAATGGCGAGATAAAATAGAAGCAACAATGTATACGATTGTCAATAATGTTTCGTCGATTTAATCCACTTTCATCGCGTAGGAATCGTTCATATTGTTCATCGATATATTCTAAAATTGCACTAAAACTATCGGAATTGTCGATGGCATCACCAAAACCGGGCGTATCGACAACAGTTAAACGAAGCTTTACACCACGTTCCTCAATTTCCACTGTTGATGCGTCAAGTTTGACGGTTTGCTTTTGTTTTTCTAAAATTGTATTTTGATTAAATTTTATTATTTTTTTTTTTTGTAATCAGCCTATGAAACAGGAACTTACCAATTGCACCTGGTATAACACGTTCTGGATATAAATCGGTAAGAAATAAACTATTTACTAATGTTGATTTGCCCAATCCGGATTCACCGACTACCATCAATGTAAATTCAAAACCTTTTTTTACCGATTTTCTGTGTACTTGATTTGGTAGATTTGCAAAGCCAACATAGCCAGGTGTTTCCAGACTTGAGAACTGCAAATATTTATAGACTCTTTCATTTCACAATATGTACTAACATTTACGCATACTCTACGAATATCCAGCCCTGGCCCATAGTAGGCTACATCACCTAAGAGGCTACATCGTAAACGACATCCGACTAAATGATTCATTGCGGGTGCTGAAATTCAACACCGCGCTAAACTTTAGAAGGGACATTCTCAATAGATCTCTCAGATCTCAGTGGTAATGGGGAAACAGCCCTACAGCCTGCCTCTACCTGAACCTAATATTCACGCAGAAAGTAATATAACAATGTTTACATATATTCCCGAATTAAAATTAAATCAGAGATTCTTAAACGCTCCCACAGCACTACGTTTTGTGTCTGTAAACATAAGACTTCCAGGTAGCAATACCATGAATCAAAATTGATGAGCATAGCATTGCAGTTGAGTTCCGATTCGGTAAACAAATCGAATACATGGATTAAATACTTTTTGAGGTTTTCGCTTTGATTCTGAGCGGACTACAGAAGAATAAGCAAAGTGAGGTATTAATAACTAAACAAAGTCCCGTAGAAATTGTTACCTAATTTTGGGCCATACGTTCCTCAAACCAGCAAAGACTTTCGACGCATTTATATTGGTCCATCTATTCATCATAATTATAAGCTTTTTTATTTGTTTGTGTTACTAATCGGATAATCTTAGACAACAAAATATAAGTCTTTGACATTAAGTGCTCGAGAAAAAAAAGCTTATGTATTGTGACAGTTTAGTTTTAGTGGATTAGGTCCAATCAGCAATTCTAACGTAATTTATGTTTTGTTTCAATTCTAAATTAGAAAAAGTCAGCAATATGAATGTTTGTAGTGTTTCTCTTATCACGACAGCAAACTTATTCTATAAACTGGTACAGAAAAAATATATTCAAACAATAGAGATCGTTTGTATAATATTAGCTTTCCAGCCAAACACGGGTGATACTGATAATATAATTATTAATAAAAATTCTCATTTATAATCATTGGAGGAGTTTAATCCACCATGTAGGTCAAGTTGAGCGATGAGAGAAATGTTTACTAACTGTTTTTGTTGCAGCCGTGAAGGTGTAAATTGTAAATGTAAATATTATTTCTACGAGGCCACCAAAACCTCCTCTACGAACAAGAATCTATGAAATAGAAGAGATGAAATATGACAAGATTAGCTACAGCGACCATAAGATTAAGAACAAGCGAGTTCAAGAGATATACTGTTCAGATCGGATATTGTTTTTTTCAATGGAATACATAGATTATTGATTTTATTTTAGCTTTTAGATAGATCTGCAAGGTGTCGCTAGTAAATCTTTTACCTTCTTATTCCCATTCAGAATAAGAACTTATATACATACACTCATAAACCCAAAGACGCTAGTTTTGTTCTCATCATTTATAGGATTCAACTTAGTGTGGTAATCCGAAGGTGGCGTTTGAATAACGGGCATACAGTCAGACAACAACAAAAGAACTATGAACTAACTGCATAAAATACTCCAATCCCCTCCAACCCCCTATACCCGCAAATGGTCATTTTTAAATAATTTGCTTTGAAGTTCTCATATACATAAGTACCTATTTATATGAACTACTACATAAGTTTCCAAACATTCCAATCTTCGTAATTGAATATATGTAGTTACATCGTTATCATAATACTCGACATGATATATGCATTACCGCAATATATATCATTTCATTAACATGATTCATTGACATTCTTAGTTAAGTTATAATGTTTGGTGTATCGCATCTCTATATGTACATATATAGAGAGGAAATGGTCCAAATCCAAATAATATTTTTATGGTTGTGTTTATGACGATGTTGTTTTGTTAATTTAAAATTTAAACAATCGCTTAAAAAGTGTCTATCCTTACTTGTTACCCATTCATTCATTTTGTGTGTTATTTGTATTTTACACTTTTTAATTATATTCTTGACAGATGATACTTCACAATCCCAAGCACTGCGACAATATTCTAATTTTTTTTTTTTTTTTTATTATATCTGTGGCAAGAAGTTAAAGTAGCTTATGTCGATTTCAGTAACTTTTCAGGAGAGCAAAAACAAACTTATTTTAGAAACTTTTTAAAATCTACTCCAAATTCAAATTCAAAAGAATTTTTGCACATACGTTAAATGTTCCATCTAGTGCTCCATCTAAATATCATATCTAACGCTCGTGTGGCGTCTTGTTCGTCAGCTTGCATTTTTATTAGTTTTTATTATTGCAAGGAATCAAGTATTCCTATTTATGCAGTTTGCAGTTTTTTGGTTCCAAAAAACAGTATAATACTGCGGAAAAACAGATACGAGCGTTAATCATATTACAAGAATAGAAATTATCATTCGAGATTTTATTTAATGAGAAACTTTTTTGGGCTACTTTATAAAAATCGTTCCGAGGATAAACAAACACTTGTGTACACTTAAGCTACTCGTACTTTAACGTATTATAGAAGCTATATATAATAATAAGGATAAATTGCAACATAAGCTAAAAAAAGCTACTATAAAAAATCATATTTTTATTTTAACCGTTTTTGTTCCGTTCTTAAATATACATAAGCTGCTTTTACATAGTGTACATATATGTAACGCCCCTAAATGTTCGTCACATAATTAGTTTTCTTGAATTATTAACTTTTATATCTAAATTTGTATCACATCGTGACCTATTTTCCCATCCACCATCAATGATTCTGCACAATTCAATGAGCTGAATTAAACGGTATCGAATTGGCTAGACGGGTAACATTAAAGTAAAGGTTTGGGCATGAAAGTTTGAAGTGTACTTAGACCGCTAAAGCGGCATCAGCAAAATACAAATTAAAAATTTAAAACATTAAAAAAGTAACAACAGTAATAAATAGAAAATAGTGAAGATGACCCACACAGTTGCAACGCAAGGAAATAAGGAACAAAAAGAAGGAAAAATTGGAACACAATCACATACTACATTCACACAGGAAAATTGGATCTAAAACACAGAGAAGTTTAAATAAGCACTTACCAACATTCCTCTTTCCATTTCTCAAAAAAATATTATAAAAATTAAAGTACAGTAAAAATAAATAATCTATTTTTTCTAATTTAATTTATATAAGTATTGTAATGCCCAATGAGCCGGAAGTAAAAATTAAATTGTCTCTACTTAAGTTAAATTCACATTTTGATGTCTGATCTTGTAAATGTGATAGAGAGAGGGTGGTATTGGACCAAAACACGCAGTTTGAGTTGTAGAATTTATATCCAGAAAAATCTATTTTTTGCTTAAGTCGACTTAAGCTCTTTAACTTATTGCCAGTTGCCACAGATATATTGTTGAGAAAATCGTTTATTGTTTATGTACCATAAAGTTTTGCTGGCTATGAAATGTTTTTTATATTATTTTTTAGATTATTATAAATAAACAACTGCAAAACATCATGTTAAGTGTCTTCCTACTTAAATAAGAAAATGTAAATATTTTTCTTTTAAGTAATTTAAATTTAACTGCTCAATGGATTTGCGGCTGGGTGATGATGTTTTCGTTTCATTCACTTTTTAGCCATTCAAACGAAACCAATTGAAAACAAAATTAGTCATTTCTGATCATCATTCGTTTCGTTTTTATTAATAGGTAAGTATTTATGAAAGATTTAATATTTAGCATTAGAACATTCTTAAAAAAACGATTCGAAAAAGAAGCAATAAAAAAGACTGATTATAATATACCCGTACGGGTACTTATTTATTATCTACCAACTACCACTTTGTCCGTGTCTATTTTGTCTGTACAATAAATATATATTGAGTAAATTGAAAACAAATGATTAAAAGCCCTAGAAATTATATAAAATTGATTGCAGCGCCATAATGGTAGGTTGTGGAACTTTTTAATCTATTAACCTGTTAACCGAGCGAGACGTATAAATACGTCAAACGTATAGAATATCGGGTACGGATAGGACATATGAAATATATGTTACGCCCTGAAACGATCTTACTCTAGAACTACTTAAGAAACTGTTAATTCATTCGTTCAGTCTAATAATCGCCACAACACATTACAGTTCGAAGTAGTGATATGCGAGATAGCTGACCAGAAACTCTAATAGCTACCAGAAACTCTATAAGAGATCATGTTCATGTGGACCAACTAATCCAAGCCTCACGCTTAAAGCTAACAATGTCCTTTGTAATCTAATTACCCAGCCTTATATTCACAGCATAATTTTTGAGAAAAACAATTACGTGTTATCGCTGGTCTTGAACCCGGAACCTGTGGTTCTAAATCTAAAGTCTCTATCCACTGAGTCATTTGGTCGGATTATCGGCATCAAAGTGATATTGAAATGAATGGATAAAAAGGTATTTAAGAAAATAGAATACTAATGGACCAAGAGCCAAATTCTAGAGTACACAGCTTGTCGCTATTGCCAATGGTGAGATAATGTTAAAGAGAATCGGCAAAAAAATAGTGAAATTTAAAAACGAGATTTTGATTTGATTGATAGTATAGGTATTTACTCTTTTTTGCTTCCAACACCGATTCAGCAAAAAATTATCTTAAGATAAAATCTTCTTAATAAATTGTATGGACCGATAAAATACTTGCAATAAGTAATTGGTATTTTTTTTAATAAAAATTAAATCTTTTGCTGGTAAGAATAAAATTACAAATTAAAGCCATATAATTGCTGCAGTTAAATAAAACATAAGTGAAGCGATAAGTGAGTAAAAATTACCTACTAAGTAGTGCTTCTTTGGTAAATATAATTGAGGAAAAGAAACTGAAACTAGGTCGACCTCAAGAG
Source organism: Platyura marginata (assembly GCA_026745375.1). Taxonomy (NCBI): domain Eukaryota; kingdom Metazoa; phylum Arthropoda; class Insecta; order Diptera; family Keroplatidae; genus Platyura; species Platyura marginata. The sequence goes on along the minus strand of JANSTT010020852.1, from coordinate 10,259 downwards.
TTATTGACATACATTAAAAAAAATCCATTTAAAAAATACAATAGAATGTTGGCCGCACCCTAATTTAAATGTTTTGATTTAAATTTATATTCCATTAACTTTAGGGGGGACTCTTTCATTAAAATAGTCATTATTTGTTTATAACTTGTAACGTTTATGTGTTTTATATATTTGCGAGACAAAATGTAAATATAACTTGCAAAGTTGTTTTAAGAGATTACTTACATTTTTTGCTGTATCCGAAGACATTTGCATTAATTTTGTTCAAATTAAAAAAAAAATCGTCCCGCAAACACTTCGCTAGAAAATCTCGCACACAATAGATACACACGAAAAAGAAATCAATAAACTAAACTTGAGTTAAAAAGATATATGTTAGTAATAAACAACATTAGCAATTTAGATGGAAGTTGTTTATTCTGTGTAATTTGCAGTTTTTGTTTAAATTTTCTTTGATTTATTTGAGATTGATGAACAAAACGCCCGTACGCGAGCTACACAAAAAAATAATCAAACAAAATGTCAGATTCCAGAGTTGCCAACTATAAAAAATCAAATTCTCACATACAAAAAATACATGAGCAATACCAATATGTACTAGAATAATTTCTATACGTAGTTAATAAATAGGAAATTCCTACTATACAAATTTCAGCAACTACAACATAATTCATTTATAATTTATTTTATTTAATATATTATGCCATAAATTACTACAAAATCTAAATAAATACCATCAGATCCCGATAATTTGAAAACGTAAATAAAATCACCATCTGAAATGGAACATTGCCATTGAACTGAAATTCGAATTTATAATTATTTTGGCTGCGTACATTTACACATTACTAACAAAAAGACGATTTTTAAAATTTCAAATTTATAATAAAAAATATTTACAACTCTTCTATTAAAGATGTTACATTAATGTCTGGTAAGAAATTACCAGTTAATACATACTTTGTTTTTGTTACCACTTGCGAAGACAGTTCATTCACTTTTTTAACAGTTTTAGAGGCCGCCTGTAAATTTAGCTAGAATAAAAAAATTCCATTGTTATTTAGTTAAAAAAAACGGTTCATATAGGGATGTGCTGACTTGTGATTGAACCAATGCTTGATCGGTTGCAATAAGCTTTTTTGAAGCTAATATAAAAGTTTGTTGAATGAAATTATTTAAATTTTGCCATAAAGAAATGTTGCATTCGCCTAGGAAATGAATATTTTTATAATACCATTAATTTAAATTTAAAATGATTGCTTTAGGTACATAATTTTTGGTGAAGTATTGATGTTTCTTTGCTGATTGATGTTTGAAAATTGTTCGATTTGTTTTGTTCTCCAGGAGAATTAAGTGATATACCCACATTTGAAAATGATGCTATTTCTAGTGAAAAATATATTTTAAAGATTTTAAATAACATTTTTTAGACATATTTTTGGGTTACCATCATCTGATTCAGGGGCTTCGCCATCAACAACAGCTCCTTGAAATTGGATTTTTTTGTCTGCACTTTGGTTTGATGGTAACTCTTCAGATTCACCTTCCGATTCGGAAGCTTCACCTTTAACCACATATTTACCATATTCTGACATTATAAAATAAGTTTATTTAACATTTTTTTAAGATATTAAATAATGATTTAGAATTCTAAGATAATAAAAACAAAAATATGTCAACGCAGTTTTCTTTTTTACCAGTGTCGCCAATTGTAAAATAAAATAACTAATTTTTCTCTTACAAGTGCGGCAATTGTCATATAAAAAACTAAACTTTACGAAAATGCCACAGCGAAAAATCAGGGGTGTACTTCGAAAAATTGAAAGATCAGTTTTAATTTTTTTTTTGATTTGTGGTTATGTTACGAAGATAAATAATTTCACAACCAACTATGTATAGGTTGTGATAATTTTCAACATTTCATTTTGATTGGGACAGTATAAAGATAAAAGTTATAAAATTGCTTATTATGTTTATTGTTACATGTAAATTTAGCGTTGCCTGTGGTCTGCACCTAAATTCGTTCATAATCAACTGTAAAAATTTAAAATTCAGAAATAACTTAAACTATTTCAGGAATTTTGGCATAAATTGCCCATGAATATTTTCACTATCTAAGTAGATTTCAAAATGGACACGGGGAACATTTTTAACAACTAAAGATTAATTGCAAATTTCCGTAGAGGGGCGAAGCGATGGTGGCGCGATTTTGACAGCCACACTAGATAATACACCGACAAACTCGATGAACGCATTCTATTTTTAAGAATAATGACAGAGATGTGGCTTTCTGAGTAGATTATTTGTGGTGTTTGTAGAAAATGAATTTATTCTGTTTAAAAAAAAGGCCGAAACTTATCATATAAATATATATTTGGAAGGAAGAGTGTACCTTTATTTTGCACCGAATTTTATGGTTTTAGAGTAAACCCTTGATTTTTAAAAAATGTTCAAACTTTAATAACGAATTTTTCGTGATGAATGGTAACTTTTTGCCACGTGTAAAATCGTTCAAAATTTGTTGTTAACGGTTAGTTTTGTTGAAATTAGATATGAATGTCAGTATAACTCGAAACATTTAGAGAAGGACATATAAATGAAATAATTAAGTTAGTTAGAACGAGAAAAGCGTTTTACTGTTGTGTCAAAATAAAATAAATAATTTTTTGCAAGTTTTTTTTTTAAAAACATCACTATTTAAGAAATACTCTAAGGACAATCACAGAAAGTGTTGTATTCAAAGATATGAGATGTTATTCTTGTGCAGAATACGCAGTGTAGACAGAATTTTTAGAAAAAATGGCGTTTTAAATTTAAATGCATTTTATTCGCGACGAAGCAATTCAAAAAATTCGGATTCTCATTACAAAGTTGTAAAATCGAAAGTTCGTCTTGAAGGTATGTAATTGTTATATCACAAATTGTTTTTTTGTCATTTGATTTATCCTAAAATGTTCTCTAAATAGATGAGGCAGATTATAATAGTACTGAAGGAAGTCCTAATTGGGAATTATTCTCGTCCCGCGGTAACCGATTTTATTTGCCAGGCTCTTTGGGACCTGCCTGGCAAGGATCATCATCGACCCTAACGGCTGAGATAGATTTAGATAATTTAATTGATTTTAATTCTAAAGTTAGTTTACTTTGGTATAAAATTCCATTTAACTTTTTAAACTTGATTAGATTTCTTGAGATTGGAAAGATTAAGAATAAAATAACCATTTTGTATTGTTTGCAGGAATTAAATAAACTACACGTAAACAGTAAATTATGTCCTGTATTAATACGTAATAATTTGCATGAACTATTCCCAGCACCAGAAGTGTTCACAAAAGGCGCAATAACATTGATAACACTATCATACCAAGCAAATACGGAAGTGGAAGAAGGTGCCAAAAACGTAAGTGTGATTAAATTCGTCATTGAGATAGATTATTTATTTACATACAAATTACAAATTATTGTTGACAAAACATTTTCTATTTATAAAGTTTGTTCTGGCCGCCAGAGAATTATGCACGAGACTACGACTCAATGGTTACTGGGCTGATTTTATGAATCCATTTAGTGGCAAACCATTTTATTCGTATTCAAGTGGCCGAAAATTATTGAAAATTGATCAACGCTTTCGTGGTTTAGATGTAAAATATGAAAATCAAAATGAATGTTTGGTCATTACATCCGATAAAGACATCTCTTTTTCGGGCAGCGTCTTTACAAATGCGCCGACCGATTTAACATTACTGCAAACTATAGTAAATGAATAAATAACCATATATTTATGTAAATAGGTATGTTCAAATCTATCCAGTAGGGAATTTTGTTTATTTTTAATTTTAAAAATTTGAAATAAATTTTCGGAAATTGTAGAGAATAATGTTTTTTTTTACCGATTTTCTTATTTAGCACTTGCAAGTTTGGAGCAATGTCGTTCGATATCTTTTAACTTATTGATAAGTGCCTGCAGCTCTTCCACATTACAAACAAAATCAGCAACATTTTCTCGTTCACCGGTTTTTTCCTTAAATCTTCCCAAATGAATATTATACATCAATTCACCAGAATTTAAATCGGTTTGCGATGATTTAATATCGCACGTTAATTTCCATTCGACATTTGTCAGATGTGGTAGCGAATGTCCGGTTGTTATATTTTTAATGCGAAGTTCTACTCGATTCGTTTCATAGACTTTGACCAATTCATCGATAGCATACGAAGACACCTCATGAGATTCCAATAAATTTTTAAATTTCAAACTATCCAAATCGTGTTTAATCGATAGAAATAGAACCGTTAACACTGAATATTCAGCCTGTTTTGTATAGTCCGGCTTAGTGGCATAAATTTCTGGATTGGCTGGAATGTCTAGAAGTGATTTTCAAAATTAATTTTCAACCAGAAGTTGAGTACTAATCGAGAATTTTTATTAAATTTACTTGGATCCGAGTGCAGTGCCATTTTTACAGCATTTGTTATTAGTTTTTTGGATAAATCTGCACTAATTACGGTATTAAGACTTTTTAGTCCCTCTATTACTATGGTGGAAAGTTCAATTTGGCTCATTTTTAACACTTTTTATTTTTAATTTAATTATAGTTAATTTTCCGAAATCAAAATATTTACGTTGTGTTGTGACAGCCTGACAGCTCAGCTCTGTAAAAAATCGGTAATGCAGATACAAATTTATTTATGCTCATCTACTCATCTCATTCTCTTTGTTGCTATTTGCTATCCCCCTCATCTACATAACGTCAAATTTTCTGTTTTTTGTGATTTTTCATGACAAAAATATTTATTTACAATTTTTCTTCGTTGTTCTCAAGAAATCAAATATTTATTTTCCGAATTGATATTAATGTTTATGTGAAGTTCTATTTATGATAATTTAAAGAAAAAAATGGATCAGCTCGATAGCACATTCCGCTACATATACAGTTCAGCTATCGATCAACGAGTTCAAGTAAAAATGTAAGTACCTGTTAGGTAGTCCTTGTTATTATTCAAATTTCCTGAACATTCGTATATTTTCATGTTTTCCTCATGCATATTTTTGGAATTCTAAGTTTTTTATGTACAATTTCTTGTTTTTTTTTTTGCATCAGTGCACCCCCATCTGGAACTCATAGTTCCAATATTTTCATAGTTTAGAATTGACTTCCACATGAAATATATTCTTTCATTTTGCCCTATAACAAGGATTAGGAGTTACACTGAATCATTTGAGTGTAACGTTTAGAGCAGCAGTAAGTAACTTTAATTGTACTTCTCTAGGCACTTGTCTATCGTATGGTCTTAAACTTAAAATAACTCTCTTTAACCTGAGGTCCTCCTCCAAAAACATTTTTTTAAATCCCTTTAAATTAAATCTTCCCCAGAGGCACACTAGAAGGATTAAAACATAAACCAGCATGTGAAAAACTATTGGAAGAACCATTACTACGATTTTCCGGACTATACTCAGAACAATGCCCATCGTTAATGGTTCGTCTGCAAGTATTTAACAATGGTAAACCATTTGGACTTCCGGTAACCACCTCCTACAAGGCTTTCACAAAACGATGGAAGTGAGTAATTTTAAATTAATATAGAAATTGATGAAATTCAAACGTTTCTTTGTAGTTGGAATGAATGGGTCACATTGCCACATCAATTCAGTGAATTGCCACGGAGTGCAATGTTGGCTCTGACAATATTGGATTGTGCTGGTGCGGGAAAAGTATCGATCATTGGCGGAACGACTATATCGCTATTTGGTAAAAATGGTTTATTTCGACAGGTAGATTAATCATTTGTTTTTCTATGTGTTACTACAATTTCTTTATTTAGGGTATGTTTGATCTTCGTGTATGGGTTGATGTTTCAGCTGATGGAAATACCAAATCAAAAACACCGGGTAAAGGAAAGGATTCCAATAAAAATCAAATGCAGAGATTAGCCAAATTAGCAAAGAAACACCGAAATGGACAAATACCAAAGGTTGATTGGTTGGATCGTTTAACATTCCGAGAAATTGAAATGATCAATGAAAAAGAAAAAACTCAATCTGACTATCTATTTTTGCTAATAGAATTTCAAACTGTTATTATTGGTGATCATACGGTATGGTGTATTGTCTCTGTTAATTGTAAGTTGTAATTTCTTCCCCTTTTAGTATTCCATTACCTATTATGAACCAGATGGTGATCAGAAATATACGTTTGTCTCCAAGCCAAAACTGGTAACCGTGCCCGATACAGAAATACAACAGGTACGTAACGATATTTATTTATTTAAGAAGAAACTCCTTTATGGACTAATTTTTTCGAAACATTTTATTTAACAAAAATATTTAGTTTTAGAACCATCTTTAAATAACTAAGAAAATTGAAAATTTTATTCTTTTTTAAGAAATTGCAAAAAAAAAACGATCAAGATGTTCATTGAACAGTAAAGTCTTTATTATAAATGTAAATATTCTTGCTTTGGAAGTCATTAAACATCTATAAATTTCTATTTGAAAGTCAGCCAAAATAATCACTATTGCTCCTTTCAGTTTGATCTTCTTTAACTCATTCTACTATGTGTCTTCCTGTCTACATACTACAAGCATATGAGTTTTCTGAATTTGCTCAATTCTCATTATGTTAAGTATCAAAATTCCGATGTACACTTCTACTGTACTTAGATTATGTGCATTCAAAACTAAGTAGACAAAAATAAGTCATTAAAGTGCTAGCACATACTATTTTGTTGGTTTTTTTGTGTGATGAATGCGAGTTGAACGTACAAAATACTTAGGCCAAAATTGTGTCCTTTGTACGTTACTCTAGACGAGGTGTTTATTAAGTTTACAGTCATTTTGCACATTCCAAGAAGTTTTTTTCTCTCCTGCATCAGGGTTACACTGTCATTTTTACTTTTCCAATTTTAGAATTATTCTTTTTCAGCCCAAATTTTAATAAGGTTTTTTTTATTATGGCATTTTATGCAAGAAGAGCACACAAGTAAATTGGAAAAACATTGAAGGATGTACAGATGTACACACTCTCAAGAAATTTCTCCCAAACTATTTTATAAAATTGACGAATAAAATTCTCAACTTAAAAAAAAATCAAATTCACCTAGTGACGGGATTCCTCACTGCATGCGTAACAAACATCTAAACAAACTACGAATCTCTACAGACGACACAAGCTCGCAGCAAACTTCAATATATAGGCTTATTCTTTCTCTCACCGAGGGAAATTAAGACTAGACGAGAATAGACGAAGCAAAGTTCAAGACTGGTCTAAAATATGACTTCATACCACGACGGTAACAAAAGCAATTGACGGCTATACAAACAATAGAGTCATAGGAACTTACGCACCCCCAGTCTTAGACGAAGGGAGACAGCTACCGAGGAAGAAGCAAACTTCACTTTAAAAACTCAGATCTGGATGGAAATACTACGCAGCTACATGCATAGAATGGATCAAAAATTGCCGACAATGACGCAACATGTCGCAGCTCCCTACACGACATACCCCATCTCTTTAGCTGTTCACAGAATTATACTGACCTGACAACAGAGGACCGTTAGCTTTGCCTAAAAACAATAACAGAGTTCCTCGGCCTTAAAACGGACTGTCGCTGCAACAACAACAACAAGACATCCCTTCAGAGTAGGTTGCTTGATTTCCTAAAAAGAATCAACACGTCCCGCCCGTGTTGTATACCAGAGGTACTATGGGACTATAAAGACAAACCTCTCTCATATCTATCTATCTGTTATGGCATTTAGAAATACCTATCTGACCCTCACGGGCCAATTAATCTGTTTTTTTTTTTGCATTACCATTAATGTATGCGTGTCCAGGGATCCATAATATATTGACGATACGAGTATATTGTTTTGATAATTTGAAGGTTCGATTTGCATTCAAAGAATATTGTCTTTAGTGTCGCATTACCCTTTCTAAGGCGAATTATTTTTTCTTGAAAATTAAAAGATTTTATTGTGAAATAGTAATCTGAGGATGATTCTAAAAATTATTTCCTTTTAAAATTTTTTTTGGTGGGAAGTATGCTTCCCACGGCCTTAGAAAGGGTTAAGACTTGTTGTAAGTTTAATATTATCAGTTCAATTATGTGACTATGCTTAATTTAGTATTATAGACATTGTTATAAGGAACACCAATTTCTTTATGATAATTTTTAATAATTATTACTTATTTAGTTACAATTAGGAGACAACACAAACACAAAACAATGAAACAATAGAATAAATAATTATGAAAGATTTACAAATAAACGAAATTCTTACCTGCTGCTGCGTACTATTCTATGAATTATGTACCTCTACCTAAAAGAGAAATTTGGAAAAGACTTTATAATTATTTTTATTACCTACCCTTACCCCTTTTCTTCTAGAATAGGTAATAGGTTTATTAAATGACGTTATGTCGGTTTGAAGAATAAATAATGACCAATCAGACAATAAAGGATAACAATTTAAATGTTTCTCTATTTGTTGATTGGTAATTTTTTTAAAAAAAATCTTTTTGTTGGGCGGTGATTAGAAATGCCTATAAAACTTCAAATTTAGAATAGTTGTGAGAATGGCATTTATTTTAAATTCAGTGCTTGTGCTAAATTTAAACAAAAATGAATATTCATGAGCAGCTTAAAAGACTGTCAAATGTTCGTTTAGTTCGTGAGTGGAAACGAGCCGGACGTATTGAACGTGAAATTCGTCGCGCCAATCGAGTTTATCGCCGAAAAGGGATTTTGGCAAAACGATTAAAACACGAACTCAGACGATGTGAACGTGTGCAAGAGGCCGTTTCGACAACAACAGCAACAATAACAGAAGACGAGCAAAATAGGGACACCGTAACATTACCGGAATTTATCAGTTACCAGGCTAATAAACGACAATTTGTAGACGACATGAGCGTAATAAGAACTATCATCCCGGATAAATTGTCACGAGGCAGCTCAGATAGTAGCGATTGCATATTGTTGATGACCATACTATCACCATCATACTCAAAGAGCTATAAATTGGAAAGTTATTCGTTATCTGATACTGCTTCAATTGAATATCGGTTTGATGGCCAACAAGTTGTGCCTTTGGTGAAAGACACAAAAAACACGGATGGTAGCTGTTCTTCGGACGATGATTCTGTCAATTTTGTACGTTAAATTAGTTCCTGATAACATTTTTATTCCTTTTATAATAGATTTAAGTTTTATTGTATTTTTATACCTAACAATTAAAAGAAAATTAAAAAAAACAAAAAACTTTCTAATTTTATCTTTAGAAATTTTATTTGAATTTGAAGTTTGACTTTTTATCAAAATTTCTTATAGTGGAGTTAGTTAGCACCAAAAAACTAAATGGGGTTTTTTGTTTTCCGGGAAAAAATTAATTTCAAAGATAAATCTCGCAAATTATTAAAAAAAACTTTCATTTATTTAAAAATTTTAAATTATCGAGACGAAATATTTAAATATTCTTAGCACAATCCAGTAACCTTAAGAAATATTAAGGGAACAGTCCGTAGCATCCAATTCCTTAGCATCGAATTGTATTGTATTGTATATTGTATATTATTTATTTCATTGATGTACAAGGGTATTGCCTTATAGATTATACATCGTGCTTAGCATCAAATTCCACAACATAAAATTTCCTAGCATTGAATGCCATAGCATCGAAAATTTGTAGAAATGAAAACATTTTAATGAATGCAAGCTCAAAATAAAATTAGTGAGAGTGCCATAGCATCGAATTCCCTAACGTAGAATACTATAGCATCGAATTCCTTAGCATATCGTAGCAATCGCGTGATTTTTAATCTACACGGTGTTCCAAATCGTGGACGCAATAGTAGATGCTAAAGAACAGACGCAACATTGTAATTGGCAAAAGGACACTTTTTTATGATAATAATGTTAAGGTCAGCTTCGACGTCATATCGCCATTTTTTCCTTGGCCTCCTGTTACCATAACTCTTATGCTCGAAGATGCTTTTTATCATTCTGCTCTCTTGCATCCTAACCAGCGAATGCTCTGCGACTTGACGAAGCCGAATTACATTCTCGTGTTCTATAAGCTGTTCGAACTCATAATTGTGCCATCTTCGTTCCTTACCGGGTTTATAGAATGTATGCAACACTTTTCTTTTGAAGATTGATAGTTGGTACAGTCGCCTATTTTTAACCCTTTCTAAGGCGAATTATTTCCTCTTGAAAATTAAAAGATTTTATTGTGAAATAGTATTCAGGGGATGATT